>NC_069419.1:56185555-56191362 GCF_026875155.1 Cherax quadricarinatus
TGGGCATCCAGCTGTAGCAAGGGTTCTCTTCATGATGTCGTTTGACCTCATTATGTCTGCATGCCAGCCCTTGGTTTTGGAACAGTTTAAGACCATGTAGACCGTATTGGTCCCTGCTTGCGCTTCCACACAAAAATAAACTATTATCTGTGTGAATTTGGGGCAGCAAGGTGCAGAGCCGACTGCAATACAGAGGGTCTTAGGCCGAGTCGCGTTCCCATTGCCGATGTGGGAACTGTTGGAGGAAGTCCCACCGAGTGAAGTGCGCATCACAGCCAGGATATAGGCAGTCCTCCCTATCTGATGTTGCAGCCCTGAGTCCATGTTGGTAAGCACCTTTTTTCACGATTGTGCCATCCCAGCTTGATGTTTTGTGAGCCAGTGCTGCACTAGGGTTTGGTGTTGGAGCAGCAAGAGTCTCCCATTTAATGATGGCACTGGCATAGCTAGGGTCCTGTATTCCTGCTGAGTCACTGAGGTTACCGGGAAGAATTTGTCTTATCAACTCGTTTGATGCTATGGAAGAGGATAGGAAAGCTGGAAGAGCAATCTGGGAGGATCTGCATACTCCTAGCCCCCAAGCCTGACCGGAAGTGAGGCTTGCAACCACTGTCCATTTTCAAGGGAAAGATTCAATACACTCTCTAGCATGGTATTTAGGAGAGAGTCATATTCCTTGAGTTTTGGACTGCTGAAGGCTGGGGAGCATCTCAGAAAGTAGGAAAGTTTTGGGATTGACAGGCACCTGGTGAGTAGGTAGAAAGCATCATATGTGTCAATGTCTTTCATCCTGCCTTCCATCGTCCGGAGGTCTGAGACTTTTTTTCTAGGATCAGATCGATGGCATTGGACCCAAGAGAAGCACCAAGGAGAGTGCTATTGGCTGGATCAATTGCTCGTGCTCCTGGTAAAACGGCGCTAATATTCTGGATCATCTGTTGATTGGTAGAAACTATTTCACAATTGGTGGGATTTAAAGAAAGGCCCAGGCTTTCTCCCATGTCTTTAATTTTACTGATGTCCTCTAGGAGAGATTCTGTTGTACCAGCTAGGGTACCATCATCCAGGAACCAGGTATTGAGCTCGCTGGAGAGTGCTTCTGTGACTTCCTTGATGACCAAACAGAATAGAAAGGGGACAAGAGGGGTCCCCCTGTTGCACGCCCTCACATGAGTCAATTTCATGGTCCCCAATCAATAGTTTGGAAGTCACGCTATAACACGATTCTATGAAGGGATAAAGGGACGGGAAGTTTCTATAAACTGCTTGGAGAGCAGCATCCCTTCTGACTGAGTTGAAAGCATTGACAAAGTCCAATTTGACCAAGGCTTTTTCATCGGACATGTTTTTGATATATACTTGTGCTGCGTGGGCAGCTGCTTCACAGCCCTGTTGAACGCCGAAACCGAGCTGAGTTTGGTTTCAGCATTGCAGCAGCCTCTTGACTCACCCTTCTTACTGCAGCCATGGCGACTAGGCGCCGAAGGGTGTTACCCACTGCAATGGGCCTGATTCCACCATCCTTTTTCTGGAGGGCACACAATGAGGCACAAAAGAAAAGGGGTCTGATGGCCTCTGGGACACTGCCAGCCAGGCACAGGTTGGAAAATTTGGTGAGTTCAGACAGCAGCCTCTCTGAAACCTCACGAAGTGCTGGATTGAGTATTTAAGTGTTGAGACTTTAAACCAGTGAAACCTCCTGCTGAGCCCTGTGGAAATAACATAGCAGTTTTATACACATCAGCATCCTGTAAGGTTAGATGTTCTTCCCCTGCTGCAATGTCAGGGAGGTCAATGTTGGTACTGGGAGCCCTGGGTGGATGTTTGTCCTTCAGAGCTTGCGCCGTGCTGATGTCCTTGGGAGCAATGGTATCCTAACTGGCTATAAGCCTCAGAGCTCCAATAGTATTACCTTCTTCTATTTTTTGCTAATTTGGGCTCTGATTTTTGAGGCGTCGGGTGTCCTGTTGTTCGCATTTGCCTGGCGGGTGTTTGTCGCCCTAGGGAGGAGACGGACGAGGTTGTCATCCCTTGGGAATGCATTTATTGCCCTAATAACATGTGTTGCTAGTGACTTCTCCCTCCTTGGTGGGACAGCCAAACAGGCATTGCCAAAAAGCAGCAAGTTGTGCCAGGATCTGTTGTTTGAAGGAGCATTGTTGACTTTCTTCAGAAGGTCAGTGAATTTGCTAGCAGCTTGAGGGCGAGCTGCTTTGGGGATGCATCAGAGTCCTGGTGGATGTTAATTTGATTGCAGATTTGAGGTCCTCTCTAGAGGTGAAGTCACGGTAGCTGTCAGCCCTGTCTGCTGGGAGGTGCTGTTGGTTGTTCTCGTTTGGAGCTCTCCTGGAGCCTAGACATCCATTGTATGCATGGATGTTGCCAGTTGAGGGATTGAGTGCACATTCCCTGTGGCACACATGGCAGATGCCTCGTGAACGACGGCTTTGGCTCTGTCGTGAAGATTCCTGGGAACCCACGACTATTTGTGACATTGCTGATATCGTGGGGGTGGGAGGGTGCCAGCTGTGGGGTGACAGGGTGAAGGACAGCATGGATGTATGAGGGATGAGGGTGGGGGAGTAGCGAGCTGCGGAACTTGTAATTGGTGGGATACTAAACGGCAACACCCTTGGTCAGGAAGTCAGTGAGCCTAGCCTGGGATGACTCAAGAAATCGTAATGACACGATTGCAAACAAACCATACCCCCGGCCGGGATTGAACCCGCGGTCATAGAGTCTCAAAACTCCAGCCTGTCGCGTTAGCCACTAGACCAGCTAGCTACAATAAGATTCATCCAACTAGGTATATTTCTACACCATAAGAAGGTTATCACAGGCACCACTGTGACCACAAATGCAAGTTTTTACAGACGAATCTCCAGCTAGCGTGGCCGTGACGAACTCTAGCTCAAGTCCCTTCACTGCCGTCAACATGACTCAAGAAATCGTAATGACACGATTGCAAACAAACCATACCCCCGGCCGGGATTGAACCCGCAGTCATAGAGTCTCAAAACTCCAGCCTGTCGCGTTAGCCACTAGACCAGCTAGCCACAATAAGATTCATCCAACTAGGTATATTTCTACACCATAGGAAGGTTAGCACAGGCACCACTGTGACCACAAATGCAAGTTTTTACAGACGAATCTCCAGCTAGCGTGGCCGTGACGAACTCTAGCTCAAGTCCCTTCACTGCCGTCAACATGACTCAAGAAATCGTAATGACACGATTGCAAACAAACCATACCCAGGCCGGGATTGAACCCGCGGTCATAGAGTCTCAAAACTCCAGCCCGTCGCGGGTTCAATCCCGGCCGGGGGTATGGTTTGTTTGCAATCGTGTCATTACGATTTCTTGAGTCATGTTGACGGCAGTGAAGGGACTTGAGCTAGAGTTCGTCACGGCCACGCTAGCTGGAGATTCGTCTGTAAAAACTTGCATTTGTGGTCACAGTGGTGCCTGTGCTAACCTTCCTATGGTGTAGAAATATACCTAGTTGGATGAATCTTATTGTGGCTAGCTGGTCTAGTGGCTAACGCGACGGGCTGGAGTTTTGAGACTCTATGACCGGGGGTTCAATCCCGGCCGGGGGTATGGTTAGCCTGGGAAGTGGGGAGGGGTTCAGGGATGGGGGGGGGGAGGGAGTGACCCTGTGTGTTCGCTCGAGATGCTCATCACTGACTAACTTTTGCTAATTTTTATACACTTATTGTTCCATTTAGAAAAAAAAACCTTGCCATTTGGCACACTAATCACCATGCTCACACTATTAACTGAGGTGTTCTTCTGTTCACCATCCAATGACGGTGTCGTGAGCGGCCACTTCCTCCCCCAACCCCCAACCCCCGACCCCGGCCGGACACATATGTAAACAAAACTTCCTCCACACCTCAATTGACAGAATCCCCTCACCACCGCTACTCCCCAAATCCCAACATGCACACTGCACTTTCACTGATACAGGAGCAACGATCTGATGCAAGGGATTGTCACAACTCTTTGATCTCTGGTGGATACTCACGATGATGTCTGCCGAAACTGGCCCGTGTAAACCATGTTGGTTCTTGGTTTACACATAGAATGTATGGAGCACCACAAACTGGCCTCCCTCCACGCAGGCAAGCGCGCATATATATATATATATATATTATATATATATATATATATATATATATATATATATTATATATATATATATATATAATATATATATATATATATATATATATATATATATATATATATATATATATATATATATATATATAATATATATATATAATATATATATACAGATATATCAGATCACTTTCTAGTTGTAGCTACACTGAGAGTAAAAGGTAGATGGGATACAAGGAGAATAGAAGCATCAGGGAAGAGAGAGGTGAAGGTTTATAAACTAAAAAAGGAGGCAGTTAGGGTAAGATAAAACAGCTATTGGAGGATAGATGGGCTAATGAGAGCATAGGCAATGGGGTCGAAGAGGTATGGGGTAGGTTTAAAAATGTAGTGTTAGAGTGTTCAGCAGAAGTTTGTGGTTACAGGAAAGTGGGTGCGGGAGGGAAGAGGAGCGATTGGTGGAATGATGATGTGAAGAGAGTAGTAAGGGGGAGAAAAAGTTAGCATATGAGAAGTTTTTACAAAGTAGAAGTGATGCAAGGAGGGAAGAGTATATGGAGAAAAAGAGAGAGGTTAAGAGAGTGGTGAAGCAATGTAAAAAGAGAGCAAATGAGAGAGTGGGTGAGATGTTATCAACAAATTTGTTGAAAATAAGAAAAATGTTTTGGAGTGAGATTAATAAGTTAAGAATGCCTAGAGAACAAATGGATTTGTCAGTTAAAAATAGGAGAGGAAAGTTATTAAATGGAGAGTTAGAGGTATTGGGAAGATGGAGGGAATATTTTGAGGAATTGTTAAATGTTGAAGAAGATAGGGAAGCTGTGATTTCGTGTATAGGGCAAGGAGGAACAACATCTTGTAGGAGTGAGGAAGAGCCAGTTGTGAGTGTGGGGGAAGTTCGTGAGGCAGTAGGTAAAATGAAAGGGGGTAAGGCAGCCAGGATTGATGGGATAAAGATAGAAATGTTAAAAGGAGGTGGGGATTTAGTTTTGGAGTGGTTGGTGCAGTTATTTAATAAATGTATGGAAGAGGGTAAGGTACCTAGGGATTGGCAGAGAGCATGCATAGTTCCTTTGTATAAAGGCAAAGGGGATAAAAGAGAGTGCAAAAATTATAGGGGGATAAGTCTGTTGAGTATACCTGGCAAAGTGTATGGTAGAGTTATTATTGAAAGAATTAAGAGTAAGACGGAGAATAGGATAGCAGATGAACAAGGAGGCTTTAGGAAAGGTAGGGGGTGTGTGGACCAGGTGTTTACAGTGAAACATATAAGTGAACAGTATTTAGATAAGGCTAAAGAGGTCTTTGTGGCATTTATGGATTTGGAAAAGGCGCATGACGGGGTGGATAGGGGGGTAATGTGGCAGATGTTGCAGGTGTATGGTGTAGGAGGTAGGTTACTGAAAGCAGTGAAGAGTTTTTACGAGGATAGTGAGGCTCAAGTTAGAGTATGTAGGAAAGAGGGAAATTATTTCCCAGTAAAAGTAGGCCTTAGACAAGGATGTGTATGTCACCGTGGTTGTTTTAATATTTATAGATGGGGTTGTAAGAGAAGTAAATGCGAGGATCTTGGCAAGAGGCGTGGAATTAAAGATAAAGATTTACACATAAAGTGGGAGTTGTCAAAAGTTTTCTCTTTGCTGATGACACTTGCCTTGGGAATTCTGAAAAGGGAAATTTTCT
>NC_069419.1:56191862-56254362 GCF_026875155.1 Cherax quadricarinatus
AAGTGGGTTTGTGGTTTGTGTTGGGATAGCGTATTTGGCTGTGGGTTCTGATGGTGGTTGTGTGTGTGTGCTTCTGCTTTTTTTCTCTCCCTGGCTCGCTGACTCTATCCTTGTTTCTCTTCCTAGCCCCTTTCATTCTGTATCTTCTCCTTAGCTGCTGTCTTCTGTTCTTGTTCTGTCATGGTCTGGAACACCTCTTTGTTTGTTGATGATTCCTGCACCCTTTGGGTTTCTCATGCAGGATCCTGTTCCACACCATTTTGCCCTGGAAATCCAGTTTGACTGGCTGATTTTTTTCCCCTTCAAGTACCCTCCTATTCTCTAAAAATTTACTACCTCAGTCAAATCCTCCTCACCCATTTGATGTTTTCAATCTCCTGTTTTCCTTTCTGCCATCTTTCTTTATGTGTCCTCCTTCGCTCTCCTGAAGCCCTTGAATAAACACTGACTTCTCCCTCTCATCCTCCTATTCCCTTTCCCTCTGCATCACTGGGTCTCATTTGTACATAGCCATTGTCTCTCTTATTTTTTTTCCATAACTATTGGTGGCTGTCGTGCCTCTGCATGAGACCTGGTCCTTCTCTACCTTCTCCCCTCTCACTGCTGTTCCTGCTCCTAACCTTTCCCCCTGCATTCCTCGGTCTTGCTTGGTGGACTGATGGGCCTTTTAGCTTAGTCTTGTCTCCTTCCTTTCCGTGGGCTCCTTTTTTTTTTTTGTGTGTGTGTGTGTGTGTGTTTGTGTTTGTGCAAGTTCATGTTTTTGTGTCTGCGTGTGTTCGTGCGTGCGTGAGTGTGTACTCACCTATTTGTAGTTGAAGGGTTCGATTTATAGCTCCTGGCTCCGTCTCTTCACCGGTCGCGACAGGTCCAAACTCTTTCTCCTATAAGCTCTGCCTTATCGTACCTCATCTTAAAGCTTTTTATGGGTCCCACTTCCACTACTTCACTTTCCATATTGTTCCACTTCCTGACAATCCTAAGGCTGAAGAAATTGCTTCCTAACATCCCTAAACTCATCTGAGTTTTTAACTTCTGTTGTGCCCTCATGTTCCTGTTTCCCTCTCTGAAACATTGTGCCCCCGTTCAACTTGTTTAATTCCTCTCGGTATTTTGTACGTCGTTGCCATGTCAGGTTGAATTCCCTTTACCTTCCCTTGTAGGACATAAACCAATATGGGTCTGACATACACGGTGTACAGTGTCGTGAACGACTCTTTACTTAGATGTCGAAATGCAGTCTTAGCTTTGGGCCCGGTGCACAAATGCTGCAGCAGTTGTTTGGTTGATGTGCACTTCAGGGAATGTGCTCGGTATGATACTCTCCCTAAAATCCTTCTCCTTGAGTAAAGTTTTAAACCCTTTGAACCCTAAGCCTGTACTCCGTTTACTGTCTTATTTTGTCGTCCCCCAATCTTCATAACTTTGCACTCGGTGGGGTTAAACTTCAAAAGTCATTTCTCAGACCACGTTTCCAGCCTGTCCTGATCCCTTGATACCCTTACGTAATTCCTCGTCCGCTTTTATTCTTCTCGTTAGTTACACGTCGTCTGCAAAAAAAGACACAACTGACTCTATCCCTTTTGTCATGTCATTCACATATATAAGAAAAAGTATCAGCTTTAGGACTGACTCCTTTGGAACTCCACTGTTACTGAAAATGTGTGTATACGCGCTTATATGTATTTATTTATTCACCTATATATTCTTGCCAGGGGTCGAGACTCAGCTTCTGGCCCACTTTCTTTCACCGGCAATAATTTTTGATTCCAGGCCTCGTGAGCTAGGAACCTTAACTGTTAATACTTCAGCACACATTAATATTAATGAGTCAACAGACTGACGACCCGAGTGAGTTTCTCGTGAAAAAGACCCGAAATGCGCTAATCGGAAGCATGCTCATCTTTATCGATTAAAACACATTATCTCGTGCTTGTAATATTCTATGGAAGAAACTAGACAAACGTACCATTTCAGATCGTTAAAGCCACCGATATTGCTCCCACTTCACAAAAATAGTGATAAAGAAATTGCAAAATAACTAACGGCCGATAGCGCAAATAAATAAAAAAATAAAAATTTAGTCAATTCCTCTCATTATTGTACATTGTTTCCATATTCTTCCTAGCTCCCCTGTCCTCCAGTTCATCAGGTGGGTTCCCTTAAACTCTCCTCATAGGACATACCCCTTAGCCTCGGACTAATTTTTGTTACTAACCTCTTCACTTTTTCCCAATTTTCTCGATATCTTTGACCATGTGTAGGTTCCAAACTGATACTGCTTACCCAGTATGTGCCTGGCGTACATGGTATACAGTGTCGTGAATGGGCTCCTTACATGTCGGAAAGCTAATCTTAGATTTGTCAGAAGCTAAGGTAATCCTTAGTCGATAGTGGTTGTCGATTCTTAAAATTACTTAAAAATAGTTGCTTTAAAAAATATAATTGTTCAAAAAAAAAAATGAGGTTCTCCTGTTTCCTCAGGGAAACAAATGCACACAAGTTTCTCTTCTATCAAAGGAAGCATTACAGACCAAAGTAGGTAAGAAAATAGCTTTAAATTTTCAACTTAAAATTGATCATTTGTTGTTGATTTGTTATAAAAACTTTTGTAACTCCTGAAGGGTTCATGAGACATGTAATAGACATATATTGTATATTTTAATATTCTATTTTGTTTTTATTTTTTCAACTTGTTAATTTAATTTTTAGGTCGTTAGAAGAATAACATAATTTTTCATTTTTTTAAAAATAGCTAAGTGAAGACTAGAAAACCCACTAAGGAAAACATTTATATTGAAAGTTTGAATCCGATGGATGAAACATCCTTCAGTTATCTCACGGAAAAAGATTCCAATTTTTTTTAACTATATTTGAATACTGGCAAATTTGAACTACACAATGAAAAACTTCTAATAAATCATCACGTTGACTGAAAACCGATTCATTAGCTACTGTATAGAAATTAATGTGTCAACTTGGGTCTCATGCAGATCAAAAGCAGAAAACCCTTTCTGTTCAGGGAATCATTCCACCCCAAATTTGTTTGAACCCGACCAAAAGATGCATTCTTCACTTATCGCATAGAATCCAACAATTTTTTGTTAACTACGCTACTACAGTGTCAAACTTACAACGACACAGATTAAACTTACAAGTTAACGGTTCTTCCCTAAAAGATCCATCAGCCCAGTTAATGATTTTATTAGTTCAAAGGAGGAATATCCCAAAATTATTAAAGGTAATTACACCCATATTTTCAAAACTAAGATTCGCAAATTGGTATCTTTTCATTCCATTAATAATCCATCGCTTGTCTAGGTTTGGATATTCCTTTGTTGAATTTTTTGATGATTTGAAGAGATCTTTCTCACGTTGTTCGTGGAGACACATCTAGGAATGGTTATGTTGCATGTTGCATCAATCTTTCTTTAGTCGAAGTGCAGTTTACCTGGAGTTTACCTGGAGAGGTTCCGGGGGTCAAAAGCCCCCGCGGCCGGTCTGAGACCAGGCCAGTAGTGCTAACAATTTGAAGTATGTTGTATATTGCGTTCTAGAGTTATAAACTAAATAAAATATTAACTAAAGTAAAATATTGAAAATTCAGACAACAGGACACTCTAGGACTCCATAAATTCCCCAAAATTTTTACATATCTTAGTTTTTTCACAATTTGCTCAAAATTTTCAGCAGTTCTGTAAGAACAATATATCGTTTTCAGAAACTCCATCTTCATACAATTTTTTAATTAAATTACAAAAAAATTTCCGCCTACACAATGCAAAATATAATTCCAATTAAGAATTTGATGCCACTCAGATGAAATATTATCCTTTTAGTTATTACAAAGAAACGAATATATTTAATAAATTTGCAAACTAATATTAATCAGCTCGAAGTTAGTGCCAAACTATATATCATTAAAACCATTCTCCGTTATTTGCCCGGAAATCAATGAATGAAATTATTTTATCGACGATGAGTAATTGTTATATTCACTTGCATAAAATCTAAACTTGGAATACCCAAAAAAGAAAGGTTTAATTTCTTCAGGAATCAGACCAGCCAAGCCAAATTTATGTATATATATATTATATATTTCTATATCTATATTTATATATATATTTTATATAATATATATTTATATATATATATATATTATATATATTATATATATAAATGTATATATATATTTATACATTATATATATATATATATTATAAATTATATATTAAATTTATTCTATATATATATATATATATTATATATATATATATTATATGCAAAACAACCACTCTGAAAGAATAGAATAGAGAAAATCCAAGCGCTATCGTGACTACTCACATTATCATAGGAAACTATGGGCATAGTTCCTTGATAATGTGAGTAGTCACGAAAGCGCTTGGAATTTCTCTATTCTTCAGAGTGGTTGTTTTGAATATTTTGAAATCACCTGTTTACTGTGATCTTATTTGCATATTATAAATATCTATATATATATAATATATATCTATATTATAAATATATTATTTATATAATATAATATAAACTAGTATATTTATTGTATATATATATATATATAGATTGTATTTATTTATATATATATATATTCACAGTATGTATAAATATATATATATATTATATATATCTATATATATATATATATTTTTATATATATATATATATATATTTATATATACTATATTATATTGTTTATATATATATATATATATTATTTTGTTTATTTAAACACACTGGCAATTCCAACCAAGGCAGGGAGGCCGAAAAAGAAAACTTTCACCATCATTCACTCCAGCACTGGTTTTGACTGAAGGTGCTTTACATACAGTTTTTAACTGCTAATTAAACACCTTCCTTCAGAGGCGGCACTGTACTTCCCATCCCTAGGATCAAGTCCGACCTCCGGTTTCCTGAATCCCTTCATAAAGTAACTTTGCTCCACACTCCAAACAGCACGTCAAGTATTAAAAACCATTTGTTCCATTCCTCCTATCAAAACATGCTTACGCATGGCTGCTGGAAGTCCAAGCCCCTCGCACACAAAACCTCTTTTACCCCCATCCCTCCAACCTTGCTAGGCAGGACCCCTACCCGCCTTCCTTCTGCTACAGATGATACACACTTTAAGTCATTCTGTTTCGCTCCATTCTCTCGGCATGTCCAAACCACCTCAACATCCTTCCTCAGCCCTTCTCGGAACAAACAAGTTTTGGCGTCCCGCACCACCTCCTAAATTCCAAACTACGAATTCTCTGCATTTATCACACCAACATCGTCCTCAGAATGACATCTCCATTGCTCAGCCTTATCCTTGCTGCAACATTTTCATCCCATGCCTCACACCCATATAAGAGCATTGGTATACTATACTCTCTTTGCCTCCAAGGACAAAGTACTTTGTCTCCACAGACTCCTAAGTGCACCACTCACCCGTTTTCCCTCATCAATTTCTATGATTCACTCTTCTTTCATAGATCCCATCCGCTGACACGTCCACTCCCTAATATCTGAATACATTCACCTCCTCCATACTCTCTCCCTCCAATTTGATATCCAATTTTCATCACCTAATCTTTTTGTTATCCTATAACCGTACTCTTTTCTGTTTTCATTTTTATTTTCTTCTTTTTACATACCAACCAAATTCATCCACCAACCTCTGCAATTCTCTTCAGAATTCTCCCAAGAACACAGTGTATCAGGCAAAGAGCAACTGTGACAACTCCCCACTTTATGTGTGCTTCTTTTTCTTTTAACTCCACTGCCTCCTGCCAAGGACCCTCACATTTATTTCTCTTACAACCCCATCTATAATATATAAACTTACCACGGTGACATCAAAACATCCTTGTCTAAGGCCTACTTTTACTGGGAACTTAATCTCCCTCGTTCCTACAAACCTAACTTGAGCCTCACTTTCCTCGATAAAAACTCTTCATGCTTTCAGTAACCTACCTCCTATACCATACAACCTGCAACATCAGCCACATTGCCCCCCCTATCCAACCCAACAATCATTACTCCCTTCTATAATTCAGAAATACCACAATAAATCTCTGTAGCCTTATCTAAATACTGTTCAACTTATATGTTTCACTGTAAACACCTTGGTCTACACACCCCTACCTTTCCTAAAGCCTCCGTGTCATCTGCTATCCTAGTTTCTGTTTACTCTTAATTCTTTCATTAATAACTCTACCCATACACTTTACCAGGTATACTCAACAGATAATCCCCCTATAATTTTTGCATCTCTTTTGTCCCACTTTTGCCTTTATACAAAGGAAATATGCATGCTCTCTACCAATCCTAAGGTACCTTACCCTCTTCATACATTTATTAAATAATAACTCCAACCACTCCAAAACATATATCCCCACCTGCTTTTAACTTTTCTACTTTATCCCATCAATCCAGCTGCCTTACCCCCTTTAATTTTAACCCCTACTGCCTCATGAACTTCCCACACATCACAACTGGCTCTTCCTCACTCCTACAAGATGTTTTTTTTCATCCTTTGCCAATACATGAAATCACAGCTTCCTCTCTTCATCAGCATTTAACAATTCTCAAAAATTCCCTCCATCTTCCCAATACTCTACTCTCATTTTAATAACTCTCCTCTCCTATTTTTATACTGACAAAATCCATTTGTTCTATAGGCTTCCTTCAACTTGTTAATCTCCCTCCCAAAACTTTTTTTTATTTTCACAAATTTTTTTGGTAACATCCTCACCACTCTCTCATTGCTCTTCTTTTTACATTGCTTCACCACTTCTTCTCTCTCTTTTTCTCTATATACTCTTCCCTCCTTGTATCAATTCTACTTTGTAAAAAACTTCTCTTATGTTCACTTTTCTCCCTTACTCTCTCTTTACATCATCATTCCCCAATCGCTCCTCTTCCCTCCCGCACCCACTTTCCTGTAACCATATATATATATATAATATATATATAGTATATATATATATCTATATATAAATATATATATATATATATAATATATATATATATGTTATATATATATATTATATAATATCTATTATATTATTATTATCACACTGGCTGATTCCCACCAAGGCAGGGTGCCACGAAAAAGAAAAACTTTCACCATCATTCACTCCATCATTGTCTTGCAGAAGGGTGCTTTACACTACAGATTTTAAACTTGCACACAACACCCTCCTTCAGAGTGCAAGGCCACTGTTACTTCCTCCGATATCTACAGGGACTCAAGTCCGGCCTGCCGGTTTCCCTGAATCCCTTTCATAATGTTACTTTGCTAACACTCCAAACAGCACGTCAGTATTAAAAACCATTTGTCTCCATTCACTCCTATCAACACGCTCATGCATGCTCCTGGCGTTCCAGACCTCCCACACAAAAACATCCTTTACCCCCTCCCTCCACCTTGCCTAGGCCGACCCCTACCCCCTCCTTCCTTCACTCACAGATGATTACACTCTTGAAGTCATTCGGTTTCGCTCCATTTCTCTCACAGGTCAGAACACCTCAAAACTTCCTCAGCCCTCTGGACACCGTTTGGGTAAATCCCGACCTCCCTCCAAACTTCAAACTTCGAATTCTCTGCATTATATTCACACCCACACATTGCACTCAGACATGACATTCCCACTGCCTCCAGCCTTCTCCTCGCTGCAACATTCATCACCCACGCTTCCACCATATAAGAGCGTTGGGTTAAAACTATACTCTCATACATTCCCCTCTTTGCCTCAAGACAAAGTTCTTTGTCTCCTGCAGACTCTAAAGTGCACCACTCACTCTTTTCCCTCATCAATTCTAATGATTCACCTCATCTTTCAATAGACTCCATCCCGCTGACACGTCCACTCCAAATATCTGAATACGTTCACCTCCTCCATTACTCTCTCCTCCAATTGATATCAATCTATCATCCACCTTGTCACTCTTTTGTTTATCTCATAACCTTCTCTTTCCTGTATTCACTTTTAATTTCTTCTTTGCACACCCTACCAAATTATCACTCCAATCTCTGTAACTTTCTCGCTTCAGAATCCTCAAGAGCACAGGTGTCATCAGCAAAGAGCAGACTGTGACAACTCCCACTTTGGTTGTGTGAGTCTTTATCTTTTAACTCAGCTCTTGCCAAGACCCTTCGCATTACTTATCTTACAAGACCCCCCATCTATAATATAATTAAACAACCACGGTGACATCAAACATCCTTGTCTAAGGCCTACTTTTACTGGGAAAAAATTTCCCTCTTTCCTTACAATACTCTAACTTGAGCCTCACTATCTCGTAAAAACTCTTCACTGCTTTCATTATCCTTACCTCTCACCATACACTTGCAAATTCTGCACATTGCCCCCCTATCCACCCTGTCATACGGCCTTTTCAATCAATAAAGCACACAAGACCCTCTTTAGCTTATCTAATTTACTGTTCACTTATTTGTTCACTGTAAACTCCTGGTTCCACCCAACCCCTACCAGTCCTAAAGCTCTGTTATCTGTATCCTATTCTCCGTCTTAATCTCTTAATCTTTCAATTATAACTCTACGGATACCTGTACCAGGTAAACTCAACTGGACTTATCCCCCTTTATTTTTGCACTCCTTTTTTCCCCGTTGCCTTTATACAAAGGAACTATGCATGCTCTCTGCAATCCCTAGGTACCTTCCCTCTTTCCATACATTTATTAAAATAATTGCACCAACCACTCCATACTATATCCCCACCTGCTTTTAACATATCTTCTTTATCCATTCAATCCGGCTGCCTTACCCCTTCATTTTACCTACTGCCCTCACGCACTTCCACCCACATCACAACTGGCTCTTCCTCACTCCTACACGATGATATTCCTCTTGCCCTACACACGAAATCACAGCTTCCCTATCTTAATCAACATTTAAAAACAATTCCTCAAAATTTCCTCTCTTCCCATATACCTCTAAACTTCTCCATTTAATTAACTCTCCTCTCCTATTTTTAATGACAAATCCATTTGGTTCTCTAGGCTTCTTAACTTGTTAATCTCATCCCAAAACTTTTTCTTATTTTCAAACCAAATTTGTTGATAACATTCACCCACTCTCTCATTTCTCTCTTTTTCATTTGCTTACCACTCTCTTAAACCCTCTCTCTTTTTCTCCATATATATATATATATATCTTTTTATATATATATATATCTATATATATTATAATATAATTTATATATATATATACTTATATAGAAATATACATATATATATTTGTTTATATCGTATATAGATATCTTATACATATATATAACTATATATATATATATATTATAGATATATATATCTTATATATATACATGTATATATTTATGTATATATGTATATATATAAATATATATATATAATATATATTATATATATATTATATATATATATATATATATATATATATAAATATATTAAATAAAATATATATATATATATATATGTTATATATAATATTATATTTATATATATATTATATATATTATATACATATTTCAACAAGTCGGCAGTCTCCCAAAGAAAATCCCAAACAGAAAATACTTTCATCCATCATTCACACTTTCTACCCACACTTCACCACATTATCATCCTTATGCAAGGGAGGTAGCTCAGAATTCAACAGTTTAGAAGTATTATGTATAGTGATACACAACCCTTATCCCTCCAAACTGCCATAATATCCCAAAACCTCCTTTAAAGTGCCAGGCCATTGTATTCCCATTTCCGGACTCAAGTCCGACTATATGAAAATAAACGGTTTTTCCCTGAATCCCTTCACTAAATATTACCCTGCTCACACTCCAAACAGAATCGTCAGGTCCCAGTATCATTCGTCTCCATTCACTCCTGATCTAACACGCTCACGCACGCTGCTGGAAGGCCAAGCCCCTCACTCAAAACCTCCTTTCGAGACGACCCCTACCCTTTTCCTTCCCCTATAGATTTATATGCTTTCCTGTCATTCTACTTTGATCCATTCTCTATAAAATGACCAAAACCCCCTCACAACCCTCTGCTGCCCTCTGACGAATGCTTTATTACCCACATTTCTCTTAATTTTTTCCACACTCCGAATTTTCTGCATAATATTTACACCACACATTGCCCTTAGACAGGACATTTCCATGCCTCAACCGTCTCCTCGCTGCTGCATTTACCACAAGCTTCACATTCATATAAGAGTGTGGTACTACTATTCTTTCATACACTTCCCTTCTTTGCCTCCCTTAGATGGAGTTTTTTGGACTCCACCATTAACCTCACGCACCACTCACCCTTTTTTCCCTCATCGTTCTATGATTAACTCATCCTTCATAAATCCATTCGGCGACACGTCAACTCTGCAAGTATCTGAAAATTCCTTCTTCCATACTCCTCCTCCCCTATTTGATATCAATTTATTTCTTTAACTAAATCATTTGTACCCTCATTCACCTACTCTTTTCTATGTTCACTTTCAACCTTTCTTACTTTTACACTCTTCTCAACTCATCCCACTAACTTTGTTGATTTTTCTTTAGAAATCTCCCATAAGCACAGTATCATCAGCAAAAATAACTGTGTCCAATTCCCCATTTGAATTTGAGTCCCCATAATTTAATCCCACCCTCTCCGAACACCCTCTGCATTTACTTCTTTTACAACCCATCTATACATCTATTTAACAACCGTGGTGACATTCCACATCCGGTCTAAGACATAGCTGTTACCGGCGAGTATTTTTCTCCCTCTCTTCTTACAGACCCTAACCTGATGCCTCACTATCCTCATAAAAGCTTTTACAGCATTAGTAACTTACACCTATTCCATTTACTTGCAAACATCTGCCACATTGCCTCTATCCACCTTCTATCATATGCCTTTTCTAGGATCCATAAATGCCAATAAAAAACTTCCCTACCTTTATCTACAATATGTTCACCATATATGTTTCAATGTAATAACTTGATCTACACACACACACTGAGTCATGAGTGGACTCCTTTCACACCTATATGCTATTGACCTTGCTCGCCCCCAACCCCCACCCACGACCTCACCAAGACCCCCACCACGACCCCCACCCATGAACCCCACCCTCAACCCCCACCAGCGACCCCCACCCCCCCCCCCCCCACGACCCCAACACGACCCCACCCACGACCCCCACCACGACCCCCCCTTACGGACAAACCCCACACGCCCACCCCCACGACCCCCCCACGACCCCCACCCACGCCCCCTCCACGACCCCACCCATGACCCCACCCTCAACCCCCCAAACCACGACCCCCACCATCGACCCACCCTCGGACCCCATCCACGACCCCACCACGACACCCGCCCACGACCCCACCCATGGCCCCACCCACGACCCCCACCCGACCCCAACCACGACCCCCGCACCTACGACCCCACCCACGCCCCAACCCCACGTCCCCCCACCCGCGCCGTGACCGACGACAGGGGGCCCGCTGTGCCGACCAACGCTGCCCTCGCGCCTTGCCGACGCCTTCTGCGCGCCTTCTGCAGGGTCGTCCGGCTGCCCCGCTTCCCGAATTCTTTTCGATTTTTTTCAAATTTTGTTTGTATTCAGTGCTTACATCTCCTCGGATCAAATTTTTCTCGAAATCAATAATACAAAGACTCTACTGCCTTGGAGGAAGTTATGGATTCCCCCCTCTGAAGGGTAAGCTTTCAAAATGGATCCCATTTTTCACCCCCATTATTTCCTCATCCATCTCATAGGATCGAGTTTTTCGATATCAATAATACAAAGATTTCCCCACATCCCACTTTACACAAATATTCTGCTCTAATCCTTGGATCAAAGTTTTCTCGAAAAACAAAGACTCATCTCCTGACATCAAGGTTTTCTCGATAATACCAAGACTCCATCTCCTTGGATCAAGTTTTTAGATTCCCCCTTCAGGGTAAGATCAAAATGGATCCACTTTCACCCCAAAATATTCCTCTTCCATCTCCTTCTATCAACGGTTTTCTCGATATAAATAGGCCTCCAATTCTCAGATGAAAAAAATTTTTTTTCTCGAAATCAATAATACCAAGTCTCACTCCTTGGATTCAAGTTTTTCTAGATAATATAAAGACTCCATCTCCTTGGATCAAGTTTTTGGGATTCCCCCATCTCAGGGTAAGCATTCAAATGAACTCCTCAATGGGCATGGTACTTTCTCTTACTCTCAGGTCTAAACAAGTGTGACGAAACCCACGTGTTTACTCGGCGGTCAGTAACGTCACGTGATGACCTCGCACATTACAAGCTGAATCTGTGACTTCCCCCTATGTCAGTGAGTCCACGTGATGACCCGGCACACAGGCTGAATCTTGTCGAGCAGACATTAACTTTAAAATGCAGGATAAACACTATTTATTATACACCAATGCCATTTATATACAACATAGGAAAAACATTTTCACTCTTAACCCAGGATTACCCCAAATAATTTCACATATCAGGATAACACTATACACAATATTTTTCATTATTTATTTATTATTACAACATTAAATTTCATATATCATTTCTGGTAATACAACATGGGAATCGACTTATTCTAATACGTTTTGATGGTGGAATCTCAGGGAGTCCATAAGCAAGGGATGCTTAGTATTCAAATGAAATCTTATTATCATCAAAGCTGCAATGCCTCTCTTGTTAATCTTACTGTAAATATTTCACCTTTTACGTTACTTATAGACTTACACGTGAATAATTCTCTATCTACATTTGAGTTAACACATTCTTATATCTTGCATGAGTTAATAATGGCATAAAATGTGCCGGATACCCTTTGGCCTCTGCTGCAGTAGTTGATCTTCCAGGCACTCTTTACAGAATACATTTTAGCTTTCAGTGCTATCAACTCACTCATGGTTTATCACAACATTTCAGATTCAATAAACCCCAGTCCCATTTTCTATATTTTCATATAAGGGATTGATCAGAACTGAAATTAGAAAATCCATATATCATAACAAAGGTTCACTTTTTAATCGGTTGTACAAATCTTTACATTTTCAATGCTAAAAATATTCGGGGCGGTATCGGTTATCAAGAAAAGTCTTACATCATCACCATAAGTGTCGAACACTTTAAGAGAATCACTTCTTTTTCGGTATCACTACGTTCCGACAACAACGGCCCTCAACCCACAACTCCCACATCCCACATCACCCACATCCCACAAACACCCACAACCCACAACACCACAAAACACAATACACCACAAACAACCCACACTTATAACCACTTTTTCCGGGATCTCTAGTTCGCAAACACGCCCCAACCACAAACGCCCACATCCCCACGACCTCCCAATCCACACACCCAATCCCACAAACACCCACAACCCACAACACCCACAACACCCACAGACTTATACCACTTTTTCGGTATCTCTAGTTTTTCGACAAAAAAACGCCCACAACCCACACACGGCCACCATTCCCACATTTTTCTCGGTTTTAACTAATTTCATCAGAAAAAAGTCACAACAACAAACCCATTGCAACATCTTTTCGGATCTCTAGTTCGACAATAACCCACAACCCAACAAACCCACACCCTACAACACCCAATCCACAATTTTTCTCGTTTTAAACTAATTCATCAGAAAAAGGCCAACAACAACCCACAACTTATAACCACTTTTTTCGGTAATCTGCTAGTTCGACCAACAACGCCCACAACACAACACCCACATCCACTACACCCACAACAACACACCCACTTATAACATCTTTTCGGTATCTCTAGTTCGGACAACAACGCCCACAACCCAGACACCCACATCCCCAACACCACAACCCACAACACCACAACCACAATTTTTTTTCCGTTTTTAAATACTTCATCAGAAAAAGTACAACAAACAACCCCACTTACAACATCTTTTCGGTATCTCTAGTTCGACAACACGCCACAACCCACACACCCACATCCACAACATCCCATCGCACATTTTTTTCTCGTTTTAACTATTATCAGAAAGAGTCCACAAAACAAAAAACCCACAATTATAAACCACTTTTTCGGTATCTCTAGTTCACAACAACGCCCACAACCCACAACCCACATCCAAACACCCACAACCCACAATTTTTTCTCGTTTTACTAATTTCATCTGAAAAGTCAACAACACCCACTTTAACATCTTTTTCGGCAACACTTAGTTCGACAACAATACCCACAACCCACCAACACCCTCAACCAACTTATAACCACGACGATTGAGTGTTTTCTGTTATTTATTAGGTCGTGGGGTATTAAAATCTGGTATCGTCTTGGTTATAGTTTAAAGGGTTGTGTTAATGTAGTCGAACTAGAGATACAAAAAGATGATTTAATTGGGGTGTTTTTGGGGGGATGTCGTTGTGGGGTGTTGGGGGTTGTTGGTGTTGTTGTCGACCTAGTGATGCACGAAAAAAGTGTGGTTATTAAGTTGTGGGTTGTAGATGTGACTTTTCGATGAAGCTTAGTTAAAACGAGAAAAATAATTGTGGGTTTGTGTGTTGTTGTGGGTTGTGGGTCTAGTTGTCGAAATAGACATACCCAAAAAGATGTTATAAGTGGGTTGTTGTTGTGACTTTTCTGATGAAATTAGTTAAAACCGAGAAAAAATTGTGGGTTGCGGGGTGTTGTGGGTTTTGTGGGTGTTGTTGCGAACTAGAGATACGAAAGGACGTTATAAGTGTGTTGTTGTTGTGGGTGATGTGGGATGTGGTTGTTGGTTGGTGTGGGTTGTGGGTATTGTATGTCGAACCTAGAGATACCAAAAAAGATGTTATAAGTGGGTTGTTGTTGTGACTTTTTCTGATGAAATTAGTTAAAAACGAGAAAAATTGTGGGTTGTGAGTGTTGTGGGTTGTGGGTGTTGTGGGATGTGGGTAGTTGTGGATTGTGGGCGTTGTTGTCGAACTAGAGATACCGAAAAGAAGTCGTAAGTGGGGTTGATGTGGTGACTTTTTCTGATAAAATTAGTTTTAAAACGAGGAAAAAAAATGTGGGTTGTGGGTGTTGTGGGTTGTGGTGTGTTGTGGGATGTGGGTGTCTGGGTTGAGGGGCGATGTTGTCGAACTTAGAGGATACCGAAGAGAAGTTATAAGTGGGTTGTAGTGTGGGTGTTGTGGGCTGTGGGTGTTGGGGGTTTGTGGGTATTGTTTGTCGCCTAGTGTTGCGAAAAAGATGTTATTAATGTGGTTGATGTTGTGACTCACTTTTGCTGGACATTAGTTAAAATCGAGAAAAAAGTGTGGGTTGTGGTGTTGTGGGATGTGGGTGTTGTGGGTTGTGGGCGTTGTTGTCGAACTAGAGATACCGAAAAAGTGGTTAAAGTTGTGGTTGTTGTTGTGACTTTTCTGATGGGAAATTAGTTAAAACGAGAAAAAGTTGTGGGATATGGGTGCTGTGGGATGTGGGTCGTTCGTTTTGGGTTGTGGGCGATGTTGGTCGAACTAGGAGATACCGAAAAAAAAGTGGTTATAAGTTGTGGGTTGTTGTGGTGTGTTGTGGGTTTGTGGGTTGTTGTTGGATTGGGAGTTTTGTGGGATGTGGGTGTTGTGGGTTGTGGGCGTTGTTGTCGAACTAGTGATACCGAAAAAGAAGTGATTCTCTTATAAGTGTTCGTACATTATGGTGATGATGTAAGACTTCTTGATACCGATACCGCCTCGAATATTTTTAGCTTGAAATGTAAAGATTTGTACACCGAGTTAAAAAGTGAACCTTTGTTAGGATATATGGATTTTTCAAATTTCAGTTCTGATCCATTCTTATATGATAATAGTAGAAAAAGGGGGCGGGAGCTGGGGTTATTGAAATCTGAAATGTGTGATAAACATATTAGTGAGTTGATAGCACTGAAAGCTAAAAAGTATTCTGTAAAAAGTGGGGAAAAATTTGCTGGAAGATCAACTACTGTCAGCCAGAGCCAAGGGTATCCTGCCACATTTTATGCCATTATTAATCATGCAAGATTTAAGAATGTTTTAACAAATGTTAGATAGAGAATTATCTTGTTTTGTTTTTAAAGTAAGTAGGAACTATCTTTATATATATCACGTCTATCATTTTTTTTTTAAATTTTAAGTTTTATATTTTTTGGTTCTTTTTTTTTATCTTATATTAACTTTTATTTTTTTATTTTATAGGAATTATTTTATATTTTGATATTTTAATAAATTTTTTATCAATAATCTTTATTCATTTTAGGAATCTTGCATCCAGGTCAACACACTACAACAGGAATTTTGCATCCAGGTTTAAAAAACACAACAACAGGAATCTTGCATCAGGTAAACACAACAACAGAATCTTGCATCCAGGTAAACACACAACACCCAGGACTCTTGCATCCAGGTAAACACACAACAACAGGAAATTTTGCATCCAGGTAAAAACAACCAACAGGAATCTAGCCATTCCAGGTAAACACAACAACAGGATTTGCATCAGGTAAAACAACAACAAACAGGAATTTTGCATCCAGGTAAACACCCATACAACAGGAATCTTGCATCCCAGGTAAACTCACAACAACAGGAATCTTGCATCCAGGTGTAAACACACAACAACAGGAATCTTGATCCAGGCTCTAAACACAACAAACAGGAATCTTGCAGCAGGGTCAAACACACAAGCGGTCTGAATCTTGAAGCTGTTAACCAGAAGCTTTCGCTAGTTATCGTATGGATTTCAACTAGTCCAAGTTTGTAATGTTAATATATGATAAACATGCACATACACTAACCTAAACTTTCTATTAGTGAAATCTATGTCCTTAAAGATGCAGCAGTTATTAACATTGCTCAAAAGAGGAACACTCGTGT
Organism: Cherax quadricarinatus; assembly: GCF_026875155.1. Classification (NCBI taxonomy): domain Eukaryota; kingdom Metazoa; phylum Arthropoda; class Malacostraca; order Decapoda; family Parastacidae; genus Cherax; species Cherax quadricarinatus. The sequence goes on from NC_069419.1 coordinate 56,208,730, forward strand.
ATTTACTGAGATTTCTCTTTGAAAGGAATTACACATAAAACTGAACAGATGCACGTGAGCTATTCACGTCTATTACACTAAATGTTTAAGCCATGACATAGACGTTATCGAAAATTTTATCGAATCTCATTCAAGCATTCATGGAACAGGTTGTATAACGTGTGATCATTTGGACACCCGCACATAACACAGTTTACGAACATTGGTCTAGTTACTGTTCACTAGTGTTGAATAGTCAAAACCATTTGATGAAGTCTTCTCACGTGATGGATGAATATATAAAACGAAATTTTTGAGAAAGGAAACTAACGAATTTTAAAAATAAAGCGAAGGAACACTTTAGGAATGCATTTCCGGTCCTTAAACAATCCGAGATAGGTTTTTCCACATCTCTTAAGCACCTCTACCTCCGACTCATTGATACTAAAGGATTGGTACAGGACACTCCTAAAATTCAAATGTATAAATAAAACTATGATTGAGTGTGAGTATTTGTGCTTAAGTATACATGCAGTATGTAAGATTTTAACTTTTCTGTATGAGTACATGTGAAGATGTTAATTAGCAATTATGTGCAGGGTGTGTTCATATCTTATATATTTATATATATATTATATATATATATTATATTAGATATATATATATATATATATGCAAGGAATTTCGCGAGAGGCAATGCGAAATATACACAAACACTGATCTCTGCTGAAGGAGACTCGAACCTACGAACCTTAGGACAAGGTGACCGCAGGGCTTTACATCTATCCATGGACCAGGCAGCCAGCTTTCAGGAAGAAGGCTTACAGCTTTTCATCTCATCCCTGCAGGCATCTGCCTTACTAGAGATTTGAAACAATGCAAGGAATTCGCGAGAAGCATGGAATATCTACACAAACACTGATCTCTGGCTGAAGGAGACTCGGAACCTACGAACTTAGGACAAGGTACGCAGGCTTTACCAATCTATCCACACTGGACCAAGGCAGCCAGCTTTCAGGAAGAAGGCTTACAGCTTTTTCATCTCTCATCCCCTGCATGATCAGCCTTTATAGAGATTTGGAACAATGCAAGGAATTCGCGAGAGGCATGCATGTTAAATCTTAGTAAGGCTGATGCCTGCAAGGGGGTGAGATGTAAAGCTGTAAGCCTTCTTCCTGAAAGCTGGTTGCCTTGGTCCAGGTGGATGACTGGTAAAGCACTGGTACCTTGTCCTAAGGTTACGTAGGTTTCGAGTACTCCTTCAGCCCAGAGATCAGTGTTTTATATATATATTATTATATATATATATATATATATATATATATCTATTATATATATATATATTATATATATAGGATGGGGGTCCACTCATGGAGGTAAAAATTGTTGGGACCCACGGCCTCGGAGAAGTGGATAAAAAGCCCTTCAAAGAATATTTGGATTTCTTCTGAAACAGTATAAATATTCCACTTCCCCTACCACCCCGTCTTTGCATTTCTATTTTACCCAATTAGGTATATTTTATTACATAATATGGTACAATAGGTTTAAGACTACATTGTTGATATAAAGACGGCTTATACAGTACATGAGTGTGCAGAGATACATGTCTAGTAATTAGTGACGTGTTTGACCTGATTCTTAATGCGAAAATTCATCCAGCTCCTCAGAAGCTGGGTGTGTCCCAAAAATACAGCAGGCATTACTTCTTCTGAACAGCCGCACTGAGATAACTGGAACAGAAAAATAGCTGCCCTGGGATCCCTAGTTACCTGATGAGTTTTTTGCCAAGCTCCTTTTAGGAACTTAGATGCACCTCTTTTCCCGTGAGCCAAGGGGGTTCTCTGGCCTATGGGAACAAAAAATATAATGAGGCAAGTTCTCCATATTTTCTTAGACTTTTGAGACTCCTTGAGGCTGGCAGCTGCCCCTCCTTCCTGCCCTGGTGAATTGGAGATAGGTATCAGCTACGATTGATGCACATGTTAGTCCCACACCACCTTGCTTACCATCTAGTCCAGGCTTGAAGTTGTGATACCATCTGGATGCTTTGGCTGCCATCAGCTCTGCATAGTTGTCCTGGCATTCGGGCTGCTGTGAGGCTCCCTTAGTGATGTTATTAACCTCCACATGTCTTGCACTCTTTCCTTGGATTTACGGCACACAAGACATGGTACCCGAATCGGTCTGCTGCTTCACTGCACAAAAATACACCTGTGTTGGGCGAAAATTAGGGACGGCAAGTTGACGGGCAACACCAATGCGGATTGTCTGTGGGTTCGAGCTGACTTGTGCCGAGGCTTGAGTTGGGAACAGCCAATAGATAAGTCCCACTCCATGGAGGAGCTCTCACTACCATGAGGCGGGATCAGTCCTTCACTTACACCCTCTTGAAGCATTATTTTCCCACTATCAGGCCATCCAGTGCGCCTGTTTGTAGGTGTTGGGGAGCAGGTCTGGTTTCAGAGCCAGTTTAATTCTCCCAGATCCTGGCTCGTCAGTGACTTTTGGTCCTGAACTCAATATTGTCCCTAAGTGTTCTGGGAGAATTTCTGCTACAACGCCCTCTGGATTGCAACGATGAGGACAGAAAAGGCAGGTAGTGCAGTCTGTGAGACTTGCGGACACCAAGGACCTCCTAGTCTGACTGGCAGTGTTGCTTGGTTCCACTGCGTATTCTAGAGTAAGGTAAGTATTTTGTAAACAATCTGCCTGGTATAGGGTTCATCATTCTGAAGGTACACTTTTAGGAAAATATGTCAACCCGGGCAGACTCAAGCACTTTGTCGAGAAGCGTACTAGGCATCGTGGGTGTCAAGATTGCTATTCGTTTGTTCTTTCTCTCTCATTTCTTCCAATTTCTTCTGAGGATTGTGTCTAATGGCATCCGCTTCCCAGAGGTGCTCTAGAAGATGCTATTTGTAGGGGGAATGACTGATGCTTCCTGGTAGTTTGGATCTCACTGCATTTATCACTTGTTGACTGATGAGATGATTTCAATTTGGAATGGATCAGGATGGACTCATTTCCGGTCCCCGGTTTCATCCTTGTGTAAGATCACCTGACTATAGTGCATCATCAGGAACCAGATGTTTAGCGCATGGTCAGTCGGACTGTGATTTCCTTAACTGCTATACAGAAGGGAAATGGTGCCAAGAGATCCCCTTGCTGGACACCCTCTGAGGATGTGATTTCATGCTCTCCAAACGGAGCATGATTTCATGCTATATCAGGCCTGCTGAACCAAAGGGGAAGAGACCGGGGAAATGTTCTTGTACCGTTGCTAATACCACATCTCTTTTCAGGAGATTAAATGTTATTCTTGAAGTCTAATTTTGCCACTGTATTGTCCTCTATTGGTTGTTGATATTACGCCCTGTTCTATGATCCGTGCTTCACTTCGTGAGAGACCTAAAACCAAAGTGGTTTGGTTGAAGCATCATGTGCTGCCTTGCGCGAATACTTTGGACAGCATTTTGGATAACGAGGCGGCCGAAAAGAGTGTTGCCCATGAAATAGCCTAATTTACCCATCCTTCTTTTTAAGTGTACAAAAGCGATGCACCAAAAAAGAAAGGTTTAATTTCTTCAGGAATCAGACCAGCCAAGCCAAATTTATGTATATATATATTATATATTTCTATATCTATATTTATATATATATTTTATATAATATATATTTATATATATATATATATTATATATATTATATATATAAATGTATATATATATTTATACATTATATATATATATATATTATAAATTATATATTAAATTTATTCTATATATATATATATATATTATATATATATATATTATATGCAAAACAACCACTCTGAAAGAATAGAATAGAGAAAATCCAAGCGCTATCGTGACTACTCACATTATCATAGGAAACTATGGGCATAGTTCCTTGATAATGTGAGTAGTCACGAAAGCGCTTGGAATTTCTCTATTCTTCAGAGTGGTTGTTTTGAATATTTTGAAATCACCTGTTTACTGTGATCTTATTTGCATATTATAAATATCTATATATATATAATATATATCTATATTATAAATATATTATTTATATAATATAATATAAACTAGTATATTTATTGTATATATATATATATATAGATTGTATTTATTTATATATATATATATTCACAGTATGTATAAATATATATATATATTATATATATCTATATATATATATATATTTTTATATATATATATATATATATTTATATATACTATATTATATTGTTTATATATATATATATATATTATTTTGTTTATTTAAACACACTGGCAATTCCAACCAAGGCAGGGAGGCCGAAAAAGAAAACTTTCACCATCATTCACTCCAGCACTGGTTTTGACTGAAGGTGCTTTACATACAGTTTTTAACTGCTAATTAAACACCTTCCTTCAGAGGCGGCACTGTACTTCCCATCCCTAGGATCAAGTCCGACCTCCGGTTTCCTGAATCCCTTCATAAAGTAACTTTGCTCCACACTCCAAACAGCACGTCAAGTATTAAAAACCATTTGTTCCATTCCTCCTATCAAAACATGCTTACGCATGGCTGCTGGAAGTCCAAGCCCCTCGCACACAAAACCTCTTTTACCCCCATCCCTCCAACCTTGCTAGGCAGGACCCCTACCCGCCTTCCTTCTGCTACAGATGATACACACTTTAAGTCATTCTGTTTCGCTCCATTCTCTCGGCATGTCCAAACCACCTCAACATCCTTCCTCAGCCCTTCTCGGAACAAACAAGTTTTGGCGTCCCGCACCACCTCCTAAATTCCAAACTACGAATTCTCTGCATTTATCACACCAACATCGTCCTCAGAATGACATCTCCATTGCTCAGCCTTATCCTTGCTGCAACATTTTCATCCCATGCCTCACACCCATATAAGAGCATTGGTATACTATACTCTCTTTGCCTCCAAGGACAAAGTACTTTGTCTCCACAGACTCCTAAGTGCACCACTCACCCGTTTTCCCTCATCAATTTCTATGATTCACTCTTCTTTCATAGATCCCATCCGCTGACACGTCCACTCCCTAATATCTGAATACATTCACCTCCTCCATACTCTCTCCCTCCAATTTGATATCCAATTTTCATCACCTAATCTTTTTGTTATCCTATAACCGTACTCTTTTCTGTTTTCATTTTTATTTTCTTCTTTTTACATACCAACCAAATTCATCCACCAACCTCTGCAATTCTCTTCAGAATTCTCCCAAGAACACAGTGTATCAGGCAAAGAGCAACTGTGACAACTCCCCACTTTATGTGTGCTTCTTTTTCTTTTAACTCCACTGCCTCCTGCCAAGGACCCTCACATTTATTTCTCTTACAACCCCATCTATAATATATAAACTTACCACGGTGACATCAAAACATCCTTGTCTAAGGCCTACTTTTACTGGGAACTTAATCTCCCTCGTTCCTACAAACCTAACTTGAGCCTCACTTTCCTCGATAAAAACTCTTCATGCTTTCAGTAACCTACCTCCTATACCATACAACCTGCAACATCAGCCACATTGCCCCCCCTATCCAACCCAACAATCATTACTCCCTTCTATAATTCAGAAATACCACAATAAATCTCTGTAGCCTTATCTAAATACTGTTCAACTTATATGTTTCACTGTAAACACCTTGGTCTACACACCCCTACCTTTCCTAAAGCCTCCGTGTCATCTGCTATCCTAGTTTCTGTTTACTCTTAATTCTTTCATTAATAACTCTACCCATACACTTTACCAGGTATACTCAACAGATAATCCCCCTATAATTTTTGCATCTCTTTTGTCCCACTTTTGCCTTTATACAAAGGAAATATGCATGCTCTCTACCAATCCTAAGGTACCTTACCCTCTTCATACATTTATTAAATAATAACTCCAACCACTCCAAAACATATATCCCCACCTGCTTTTAACTTTTCTACTTTATCCCATCAATCCAGCTGCCTTACCCCCTTTAATTTTAACCCCTACTGCCTCATGAACTTCCCACACATCACAACTGGCTCTTCCTCACTCCTACAAGATGTTTTTTTTCATCCTTTGCCAATACATGAAATCACAGCTTCCTCTCTTCATCAGCATTTAACAATTCTCAAAAATTCCCTCCATCTTCCCAATACTCTACTCTCATTTTAATAACTCTCCTCTCCTATTTTTATACTGACAAAATCCATTTGTTCTATAGGCTTCCTTCAACTTGTTAATCTCCCTCCCAAAACTTTTTTTTATTTTCACAAATTTTTTTGGTAACATCCTCACCACTCTCTCATTGCTCTTCTTTTTACATTGCTTCACCACTTCTTCTCTCTCTTTTTCTCTATATACTCTTCCCTCCTTGTATCAATTCTACTTTGTAAAAAACTTCTCTTATGTTCACTTTTCTCCCTTACTCTCTCTTTACATCATCATTCCCCAATCGCTCCTCTTCCCTCCCGCACCCACTTTCCTGTAACCATATATATATATATAATATATATATAGTATATATATATATCTATATATAAATATATATATATATATATAATATATATATATATGTTATATATATATATTATATAATATCTATTATATTATTATTATCACACTGGCTGATTCCCACCAAGGCAGGGTGCCACGAAAAAGAAAAACTTTCACCATCATTCACTCCATCATTGTCTTGCAGAAGGGTGCTTTACACTACAGATTTTAAACTTGCACACAACACCCTCCTTCAGAGTGCAAGGCCACTGTTACTTCCTCCGATATCTACAGGGACTCAAGTCCGGCCTGCCGGTTTCCCTGAATCCCTTTCATAATGTTACTTTGCTAACACTCCAAACAGCACGTCAGTATTAAAAACCATTTGTCTCCATTCACTCCTATCAACACGCTCATGCATGCTCCTGGCGTTCCAGACCTCCCACACAAAAACATCCTTTACCCCCTCCCTCCACCTTGCCTAGGCCGACCCCTACCCCCTCCTTCCTTCACTCACAGATGATTACACTCTTGAAGTCATTCGGTTTCGCTCCATTTCTCTCACAGGTCAGAACACCTCAAAACTTCCTCAGCCCTCTGGACACCGTTTGGGTAAATCCCGACCTCCCTCCAAACTTCAAACTTCGAATTCTCTGCATTATATTCACACCCACACATTGCACTCAGACATGACATTCCCACTGCCTCCAGCCTTCTCCTCGCTGCAACATTCATCACCCACGCTTCCACCATATAAGAGCGTTGGGTTAAAACTATACTCTCATACATTCCCCTCTTTGCCTCAAGACAAAGTTCTTTGTCTCCTGCAGACTCTAAAGTGCACCACTCACTCTTTTCCCTCATCAATTCTAATGATTCACCTCATCTTTCAATAGACTCCATCCCGCTGACACGTCCACTCCAAATATCTGAATACGTTCACCTCCTCCATTACTCTCTCCTCCAATTGATATCAATCTATCATCCACCTTGTCACTCTTTTGTTTATCTCATAACCTTCTCTTTCCTGTATTCACTTTTAATTTCTTCTTTGCACACCCTACCAAATTATCACTCCAATCTCTGTAACTTTCTCGCTTCAGAATCCTCAAGAGCACAGGTGTCATCAGCAAAGAGCAGACTGTGACAACTCCCACTTTGGTTGTGTGAGTCTTTATCTTTTAACTCAGCTCTTGCCAAGACCCTTCGCATTACTTATCTTACAAGACCCCCCATCTATAATATAATTAAACAACCACGGTGACATCAAACATCCTTGTCTAAGGCCTACTTTTACTGGGAAAAAATTTCCCTCTTTCCTTACAATACTCTAACTTGAGCCTCACTATCTCGTAAAAACTCTTCACTGCTTTCATTATCCTTACCTCTCACCATACACTTGCAAATTCTGCACATTGCCCCCCTATCCACCCTGTCATACGGCCTTTTCAATCAATAAAGCACACAAGACCCTCTTTAGCTTATCTAATTTACTGTTCACTTATTTGTTCACTGTAAACTCCTGGTTCCACCCAACCCCTACCAGTCCTAAAGCTCTGTTATCTGTATCCTATTCTCCGTCTTAATCTCTTAATCTTTCAATTATAACTCTACGGATACCTGTACCAGGTAAACTCAACTGGACTTATCCCCCTTTATTTTTGCACTCCTTTTTTCCCCGTTGCCTTTATACAAAGGAACTATGCATGCTCTCTGCAATCCCTAGGTACCTTCCCTCTTTCCATACATTTATTAAAATAATTGCACCAACCACTCCATACTATATCCCCACCTGCTTTTAACATATCTTCTTTATCCATTCAATCCGGCTGCCTTACCCCTTCATTTTACCTACTGCCCTCACGCACTTCCACCCACATCACAACTGGCTCTTCCTCACTCCTACACGATGATATTCCTCTTGCCCTACACACGAAATCACAGCTTCCCTATCTTAATCAACATTTAAAAACAATTCCTCAAAATTTCCTCTCTTCCCATATACCTCTAAACTTCTCCATTTAATTAACTCTCCTCTCCTATTTTTAATGACAAATCCATTTGGTTCTCTAGGCTTCTTAACTTGTTAATCTCATCCCAAAACTTTTTCTTATTTTCAAACCAAATTTGTTGATAACATTCACCCACTCTCTCATTTCTCTCTTTTTCATTTGCTTACCACTCTCTTAAACCCTCTCTCTTTTTCTCCATATATATATATATATATCTTTTTATATATATATATATCTATATATATTATAATATAATTTATATATATATATACTTATATAGAAATATACATATATATATTTGTTTATATCGTATATAGATATCTTATACATATATATAACTATATATATATATATATTATAGATATATATATCTTATATATATACATGTATATATTTATGTATATATGTATATATATAAATATATATATATAATATATATTATATATATATTATATATATATATATATATATATATATATAAATATATTAAATAAAATATATATATATATATATATGTTATATATAATATTATATTTATATATATATTATATATATTATATACATATTTCAACAAGTCGGCAGTCTCCCAAAGAAAATCCCAAACAGAAAATACTTTCATCCATCATTCACACTTTCTACCCACACTTCACCACATTATCATCCTTATGCAAGGGAGGTAGCTCAGAATTCAACAGTTTAGAAGTATTATGTATAGTGATACACAACCCTTATCCCTCCAAACTGCCATAATATCCCAAAACCTCCTTTAAAGTGCCAGGCCATTGTATTCCCATTTCCGGACTCAAGTCCGACTATATGAAAATAAACGGTTTTTCCCTGAATCCCTTCACTAAATATTACCCTGCTCACACTCCAAACAGAATCGTCAGGTCCCAGTATCATTCGTCTCCATTCACTCCTGATCTAACACGCTCACGCACGCTGCTGGAAGGCCAAGCCCCTCACTCAAAACCTCCTTTCGAGACGACCCCTACCCTTTTCCTTCCCCTATAGATTTATATGCTTTCCTGTCATTCTACTTTGATCCATTCTCTATAAAATGACCAAAACCCCCTCACAACCCTCTGCTGCCCTCTGACGAATGCTTTATTACCCACATTTCTCTTAATTTTTTCCACACTCCGAATTTTCTGCATAATATTTACACCACACATTGCCCTTAGACAGGACATTTCCATGCCTCAACCGTCTCCTCGCTGCTGCATTTACCACAAGCTTCACATTCATATAAGAGTGTGGTACTACTATTCTTTCATACACTTCCCTTCTTTGCCTCCCTTAGATGGAGTTTTTTGGACTCCACCATTAACCTCACGCACCACTCACCCTTTTTTCCCTCATCGTTCTATGATTAACTCATCCTTCATAAATCCATTCGGCGACACGTCAACTCTGCAAGTATCTGAAAATTCCTTCTTCCATACTCCTCCTCCCCTATTTGATATCAATTTATTTCTTTAACTAAATCATTTGTACCCTCATTCACCTACTCTTTTCTATGTTCACTTTCAACCTTTCTTACTTTTACACTCTTCTCAACTCATCCCACTAACTTTGTTGATTTTTCTTTAGAAATCTCCCATAAGCACAGTATCATCAGCAAAAATAACTGTGTCCAATTCCCCATTTGAATTTGAGTCCCCATAATTTAATCCCACCCTCTCCGAACACCCTCTGCATTTACTTCTTTTACAACCCATCTATACATCTATTTAACAACCGTGGTGACATTCCACATCCGGTCTAAGACATAGCTGTTACCGGCGAGTATTTTTCTCCCTCTCTTCTTACAGACCCTAACCTGATGCCTCACTATCCTCATAAAAGCTTTTACAGCATTAGTAACTTACACCTATTCCATTTACTTGCAAACATCTGCCACATTGCCTCTATCCACCTTCTATCATATGCCTTTTCTAGGATCCATAAATGCCAATAAAAAACTTCCCTACCTTTATCTACAATATGTTCACCATATATGTTTCAATGTAATAACTTGATCTACACACACACACTGAGTCATGAGTGGACTCCTTTCACACCTATATGCTATTGACCTTGCTCGCCCCCAACCCCCACCCACGACCTCACCAAGACCCCCACCACGACCCCCACCCATGAACCCCACCCTCAACCCCCACCAGCGACCCCCACCCCCCCCCCCCCCACGACCCCAACACGACCCCACCCACGACCCCCACCACGACCCCCCCTTACGGACAAACCCCACACGCCCACCCCCACGACCCCCCCACGACCCCCACCCACGCCCCCTCCACGACCCCACCCATGACCCCACCCTCAACCCCCCAAACCACGACCCCCACCATCGACCCACCCTCGGACCCCATCCACGACCCCACCACGACACCCGCCCACGACCCCACCCATGGCCCCACCCACGACCCCCACCCGACCCCAACCACGACCCCCGCACCTACGACCCCACCCACGCCCCAACCCCACGTCCCCCCACCCGCGCCGTGACCGACGACAGGGGGCCCGCTGTGCCGACCAACGCTGCCCTCGCGCCTTGCCGACGCCTTCTGCGCGCCTTCTGCAGGGTCGTCCGGCTGCCCCGCTTCCCGAATTCTTTTCGATTTTTTTCAAATTTTGTTTGTATTCAGTGCTTACATCTCCTCGGATCAAATTTTTCTCGAAATCAATAATACAAAGACTCTACTGCCTTGGAGGAAGTTATGGATTCCCCCCTCTGAAGGGTAAGCTTTCAAAATGGATCCCATTTTTCACCCCCATTATTTCCTCATCCATCTCATAGGATCGAGTTTTTCGATATCAATAATACAAAGATTTCCCCACATCCCACTTTACACAAATATTCTGCTCTAATCCTTGGATCAAAGTTTTCTCGAAAAACAAAGACTCATCTCCTGACATCAAGGTTTTCTCGATAATACCAAGACTCCATCTCCTTGGATCAAGTTTTTAGATTCCCCCTTCAGGGTAAGATCAAAATGGATCCACTTTCACCCCAAAATATTCCTCTTCCATCTCCTTCTATCAACGGTTTTCTCGATATAAATAGGCCTCCAATTCTCAGATGAAAAAAATTTTTTTTCTCGAAATCAATAATACCAAGTCTCACTCCTTGGATTCAAGTTTTTCTAGATAATATAAAGACTCCATCTCCTTGGATCAAGTTTTTGGGATTCCCCCATCTCAGGGTAAGCATTCAAATGAACTCCTCAATGGGCATGGTACTTTCTCTTACTCTCAGGTCTAAACAAGTGTGACGAAACCCACGTGTTTACTCGGCGGTCAGTAACGTCACGTGATGACCTCGCACATTACAAGCTGAATCTGTGACTTCCCCCTATGTCAGTGAGTCCACGTGATGACCCGGCACACAGGCTGAATCTTGTCGAGCAGACATTAACTTTAAAATGCAGGATAAACACTATTTATTATACACCAATGCCATTTATATACAACATAGGAAAAACATTTTCACTCTTAACCCAGGATTACCCCAAATAATTTCACATATCAGGATAACACTATACACAATATTTTTCATTATTTATTTATTATTACAACATTAAATTTCATATATCATTTCTGGTAATACAACATGGGAATCGACTTATTCTAATACGTTTTGATGGTGGAATCTCAGGGAGTCCATAAGCAAGGGATGCTTAGTATTCAAATGAAATCTTATTATCATCAAAGCTGCAATGCCTCTCTTGTTAATCTTACTGTAAATATTTCACCTTTTACGTTACTTATAGACTTACACGTGAATAATTCTCTATCTACATTTGAGTTAACACATTCTTATATCTTGCATGAGTTAATAATGGCATAAAATGTGCCGGATACCCTTTGGCCTCTGCTGCAGTAGTTGATCTTCCAGGCACTCTTTACAGAATACGTTTTAGCTTTCAGTGCTATCAACTCACTAAAATGTTTATCAAACATTTCAGATTTCAATAAACCCCCGCTCCCTTTTTTTATTTTCTATAAGGGATATCAGATGAAATTTGAAAAAACCATATATCCCAACAAAGGTTTTACTTTTTTTAACTCGATGTACAAATCTTTTTAATTTCAAACTAAAATATCGAGGCGGGATCGTATCAGAAGTCTTACATCATCACCCTAATGTACGAAAACTTTAAAAGAACACTTCTTTTTCGGTATCACTAGTTCGACAACAACCCCCACAACCCACAACACCCACATCCCACAACACCCACAATCCCACAACACCCACAACCCACAACACCCACAACAACCCACAACTTATAACCACTTTTTCGGTATCTCTAGTTCGACAAAAACGCCCACAACCCACAACGCCCACATCCACAATTTTTTCTCGTTTTAACTAATTTCATCAAAAAAAGTCCAACAACAACCCACAACTTATAACCACTTTTTTTGGTATCTCTAGTTCGACAACAACGCCCACAACCCCCAACTCCCACATCCCACAACACCCACAACCCACAACACCCACAACCCACAATTTTTTCTCTTTTTAAAATAAATTTCATCAGAAAAAGTCACAACAACAACCCACTTACAACATCTTTTCGGTATCTCTAGTTCGACAACAACGCCCACAACCCACAAACACCCCACATCCCACAACACCCACATCCCACAAATTTTTTTTCGTTTTAAACTAATTTCATCAAAAAAAAGTCACAAAAAACACCCCCAACTTATAACCTTTTTCGGTATCCTAGTTCGACAACAACGCCCAAACCCACAACACCCACACCCACACAAACCCCCAACCCACAATTTTTCTCGTTTTTAACTAATTTCATCAGAAAAATTACAACAAAAGCCACTAAAAACATCTTTTTCGGCAGCACTAAGTTCGACAACAATACCCACAACCCACAACCCCCCACAACCCACAACACCCCAACAACAACCCACTTATAACATCTTTTTGGTATCTCTAGTTCGACAACAACGCCCACAACCCAGAACACCCACATCCCACAACACCCACAACCCACAACACCCACAACCCACAAATTTTTCTCGTTTTAACTAACTTCATCAGAAAAAGTCACAAAAACAACCCACTTACAATCTTTTCGGTATCTCTAGTTCGACAACAACGCCCACAAACCCACAACACCCACATCCCACAACATCCACATCCCAAAATTTTTTTTCTCTTTTTTAACAAATTTTTTAAATCTTTGTTCGCATCGCTATTGTGCCGGCGGACAGGTGGCAGTATCTGATACAACGGGTTTACTGCGCATTTTCCGTTTGTGCAAAAAACAGGCGGATCGTTTGGACGCCGGGTGAGCACTTTTTTGTGGGGAAATTTGGGGTCGGGGCACGCTTACAGAAAACCATGCACGTGTTACTGCATGCCAATCAGTGGGATAGGAATCCCGACCGAAGAATTTATAGGGAGTACATAAAGGGTGTCGAGAATTTTATCAAGTTTAAAGAAGGATTCTACGCAGCATAGTCAACAAATATCAAGAAAAGGGGCTAGCAGTAACACTATGGTGGAAGTCTGCTTACATGAGTGTCCGCGGGCGTGGGGAAATACGAAACGTGCCTTTTGGGGCACGGGCTATTTGACGGCGGGTTAGGCTATGGAAAAACCCACTCAGCAGGATGGGGGTGTGGCAAAATGGACCTTATGAGGGCTACCTAAGGATCTTTACGCTGAAAATGACGTTGAGGCACCCAAATTCCATCATACGTTTTATGGAGGCTTCCAAACGCGGGTTTACGTGTACTACTCGGGGCAGCGGAAGACTTCCAGATTAGGGTTCTTTTGAACTATGGCGGCCCAATGCTATAAAAAAGCTGGAGGGAGGGAACAGGTACCATGATCTTACAACAGGGGAATGCTCTGGGGTGTCGAGGAAGGAAAAGGGCCAAACAAATTCCTTGCCGATGGAGTGACGAAGTGGATAGGGCTGAGCGGCCATGGGGGAAAAGTGTAACACTAACATTTGATAAGGGACAGACGACATCGACTCTGATGGGGAGGGTAGGGGGCCAAAGGAGGCTTCTAAAGGAAAGTACTTAGTTCCTTTTTGATACGTTAAAGGGGGACAGGGGAAAGGGTGTAACCTGGTGCAGGCAAGGGTGCAGCAAGATCAGTTTTGAATATGGTCCCTAATTTTAATGTGCACAAGTTGTGGCAGAGGCCCATGGGGGGAAAAGACGGGTGAGGGGTGTGTGGGAGGGGAGTTCTCGTAAGAAACGCGGAACGTCGAGATGGACGATGTTCTTACTCCAGACAAAGAACAGGAAAAAATCTTGGAGAAAGGATATATGTCATGGGGGGAAAAGAGGGACGGGGTAATGTAGGGTTCAAGGGTTCTGGGGATAAAAGGGATAGGGGGGGTGAATAAGAAAGCGTCAAAAAAAGAGCCATACAGCGGGAAGGGGTAAGGAGGTTGTGTCCAAAGAAGAAAGGGTAAACCACCACTATTAAAAAATTACAAAGAACTGTAAATGAAAATGGTTGAAGAATGAATAAAACGGTATGGATGGAATGGTTTTTGAGGAAATAATGTGGATTTTTGCTTTATACAAGAACAAAATTTAAGATGGGCTGTGTTTTGGCATTAAAAGGTTAAAATTGTAGAAATGGGTCTTTTAGGTTAAAAAGGGGGAGGGGAGGGCTGTGGGGAAAATAGCCCCCTTACTATTAAAAATTTGGGAAAAAGGGGGGGGGGGAGGGTAGTAGGGGGGATGGTGAGTGGGGAGATAAAAGGTTTGTTTCATTGGGGTTTATATGCCAGGGGGAGAATTAACAAAGTAAAAGGGGTTTTTTGTGAGAGATTTTTTTATGTTTTTTTTAAGGGGTTTACCTCTAGTAACTGAAATTTGGGGGGGGACGGGAACTGTTTAAAAGGGGGGGGGGAGTGGAGCCAAGGGGGGCGGGTTGTGTGTTACGGCGTTCGCAATTTTTTACGGATGCAGGGGGAGGGACTGGGGGGGAGTGGGGCTTGGAGAGTGTTTCCTTTTGTTAGGAAAATTATTCACGGGGGTTAGATAGATTTAATAACGGAGGCAGTTAGGTAGGAGGGGAAAAACAGTGGACTGGGTTTTCGGTAAAGGGGCAGTTTTGGAAAAATGGTTTTGGGGGGGATGGTAAAGGAAATTCAAGTTTCGGGAAGAAATGCGAGGTTGGTGAGGAGTGAGGGGGTGAACGCAGAGTTTAGAGACTGGGGGAGACAATTGTGGGGGGAAGGGATGGGGTGGGAGTTTTTTTGGATTGGGGGGAAAATAGGGCAAACCTGGTATCGCGGGGTTTTATAATATAAAGGAAGGGGGAGGTGAGGTGGAGGAGGGTTTTAAGAATTTTTTTGGAACAGAGCCAATGGTGTTAGCAAAAAGAGAGGGGAATCTTTTGAAAAAATATCAGGGCTAAGGGGGAGACTAAGGGACATACATAATGAAAGATTTGATGAATTAAAGGGGGAAAGGGGCCAGGTATGGATGCCGGCTATAGGGAGATAAACCGTCGGGTAGTGTGTTAAGAATTTTGAATTAGACAACAGGAGTCCACTAAAATACTTTTAGAGGTTAGTGACGTTTTGGGAAAGGTTTTTAAAAGGGGCAAATTTTGGTGACAACTGAGGGATAAGTAATTTCGGACATTGGGTTTAAAAGGAAATGGGAAAAAGGGTAATGTGGGGTAGTTAATAAAGAAAGAGGAGGGGTAAGGTTTTGGGGAAAGGTGGGGGGACAGAGGGGGATGGGGAATAAAAAGTAGGGAAAAAGTAAAAGAAGGCAGTTTTTAAATTTAGAAAGGGGGGAAAGCACCGGGGAATTGATGGGCTTTACAAAGATTTTTACAGAGTGCTTGGGAAAACCCTAAATGTTTGTTTGGTTAGGTATTTAATTGTATGCGAAGGGAAGGGGAAAATTTGGGAACGCACAGAGGACGGGGTGGTCGTCTTTTAAAGAAAAAAAGCGAGGGGGAACACTGAGACGTACAGGGCCAATCTTTTAAGTTTTAGATATAAGATTTTTTTGCGAAGTTTTTTGGGGAAAAGGGTGAAGAAAGGGAATGGTGGTAGGGGCACAAGGGGCGTTGGGAAATTTCCCGGGGCGAGTATGAGGGATGGACTAGTCGTATTAAAGGGAATTTTTTTCAGGGTTGTAAAGGGGGGTGGAATTTTGGGCATTGATTTGGGGGGGAAACTTAGACGGTGTGAAAAGAGATACATGGTTGAACTTTAAGGCTTTTGGTTTTGGGGGGGGAATAGTAAAAGGGTGAAGACCTTGTATGCAGAACTTCGATTCAGGTGCAAATTAATGGTAGGTTTGGGGAGCGGTTAAAAAGGAGAAAGGGTTTTAGACAGGGGTTCCTATGTCCAAATTCTGTTTGATGTATGCAACACCCTTTTTTTTTGGGAAAGGTTGGGAAGCAACAACTTACACGAGGGGGTAAGGGTTAAGAGGTAGTTTTGGGTTTTGTAGATGACACAACAATACTGGGTCAAAGAGTCGAAGGTTTCGAAAGGTGAAAAGAGTAATGGTTTTTTTTGGGGAGGCGTCGGGTGCGTGCAACAGGGGGTAAAACGAAAATTATTTGAGATAGGAGATTGGGGGGGGGGTTTGAATGGGGGTGGAGTCTGGGTGGGAGTGACTGAAAAGCTGAAAATTTTGGGGTTATCTTATGGCGATGAGCAAGATGCTAGGGGGGGGAATTCGGAATTGGTTGGGGAGAAAATTGTACAACGGGTTAGGAAAAATAAAAAGCGAAGATGTTACCTAATGCAAAAAAGGGAATAAAAAAAATTCATTGGTTTTTTGTAAAGTTGGGAACGTGGCAGTGGTGTATCCTTTACGGGAACAGGGAAAAAGGAGATACAGAAAGGGGGCTTGTTATATATGGGTTTTGGACGAGCATGGCAAGTAAAAAAGGGGGTTATGACGAATGTCGCAGAGGGGGAGAGGGCTTTTGATGTAGGGCCGAGGGGTAAAGGCCATGAAAGTTAAACAAAAAATACGTAAGGGAGGGGGGGGTAAAAGGGGTGAGGGTTGGGAGGGTGATGAGGGATTACGCGATGGTGGGGGGAAAAGGGCTTGATGGAATGTGAGAATATGCTAAGGGTTATGTTGTAATAGGTGAGGTAAAAAAATCAAGGTGGAAAGGTTTTGGAGATGAGTAGGGAAAACCAAAAGTGTGCAAGGGGGGCGGTATACCCTTTTTTATGATTGGGGGACGATTTTTGGGATGATTTCCAAAACTTGATTTAAAGCCAGGGGGAAGGATTAGTTTAAAGGGTTTTTAATGGGGGTTTAGCGTCAAAACGGCTTTTTGTGTGATGGGTTTGGTAAAGGAAGCGAAATGGGGAACATTGTGAGGAATCGGAAACAGCTTTTTTGCCCTATATTTTTGTAGGGAGTTGGGGCAGGGACGGGGGGGCTGGGTAAGTCTTCAAGTTAATGGGTGGGGGGGGAATGTAGAGCTCCTGCGTGCCCCCAACTTTAGAGGTAAGGGGGGTGCTGAGGGTTTTAAAAAGAGCCTTCTGTACATTGTGACAGATTTCTTGTTTTTTTATTTTCCCGGGGCTTGAAGGAAAAAGGCAGGGGGATTAGGGTAAAGGGCTATTGCGGCAGGAAATTTATCGCACAGATGCAGAAATAAACTCATTTTTGGTAACAGGGGGCAACTTCGTTCCCGGGGGGCAATAGAAAATAACGGTAAGGGGACTCAGTAATTTGTACTTAATACAAAGGACCATTTTCCTTTTCTAGAGCGAGTTAGACCATAATAAGGATATTAAATGTGGTAGGGTTGTCATGAGGTTTTTAGGGAGGGGTGACATGTCAATGTGGGGTAATTGGAGGTTTTTTTGTGTGTGAATGTTTTTTGTTTAACCATGTGTTAAAACAAAAAATCATTGATGATCATAGTTTTTTAAAAAGGTAAATGAACTTTTTAGTGAGACAACTAGAAGAAGGAACTCAAACATTGTTAAAACCAATAATATGTGCTATGTAAATATTGTACTTTGTTATTTTAATAGTGTGTTTAGTTTCCTGTGGAAGGGTGGAAATGGGGATTTGTCACCTTTATTTAAAATTTTAATTTTTTTAGGTGTTTAGTATTATGTCTTTGGTTAAAATTTAAAATTTCAATATTTAATGGTGGCAAAGAATTGGATTATATGAGAATGCTTTGTTTTTAAATTTCATATAAACGTAAATAATGTGACAAATTTTTTGGGTTATATTGTCCTTTTGTTTGTAAATACGGGGTAGTTTAGGATAAATAAACCCCCTGTAGTACAGGTGGGGCTGGTTTTTGTTACATGTTTTTGTGTGTCTGGTTGGGACTTTGGGGGGAGAATCAAGCATTTTCAGTTGAAGGTTTTTTTTTATTATAAGTTTTTGTGTGGATAAGGAAGGGAAGTTGTTTGTTTTTTTTTATTTAATGGACACGTTTTTTTGTTTATGTCCTAAGTAAGCATCATGATGATTGTATTGTGTTTTTTAAAAAATAATAAAAAAAAAAAATAATTTCATCAGAAAAATCACAACAAAACCCACTTATAAATTTTTTCGGCAACACTATTCGCAACATACCCACAACCACAACACCCCCAAAACCCCCATATAACCAAGACGATTGAGTGTTTTTTGTGATATTAGCTGGGGCATAAAATTGGTAATCGCTTGGTTATAGTAAAGGGGTTTGGGTAATGTAGTCGAACAGAGATACCAAAAAAGTATATAATGGGTTGTTTTTTGTGGGGGAGTGGGTTTTGGGGTGTTGGGGTTGTGGGTGTTGTGGAACTAGTGTGCCGAAAAAGTGGTTATAATTGTGGGTTTTTGAGTGACTTTTTTTGATGGAATTAGTTAAAACGAGAAAAAAAATTGTGGGTTGTGTGGGGTTTGGGGGTTTGGGTGTTGTTGTCGAACAAAGATACCGAAAAGCTTATAATGGGTGTTTTTTGACTTTTCTGAGAATTGTTAAAACGAGAAAAAAAATTTTGGGTTTTGGGTTTGGGGTTTTGGGGGGTTGTTGTCGAACTAGGATACCCAAAAGGTTATAAATGTGTTTTTGTTGTGGGGGATTGGGTTGTGGGTTTTGGGTGTTGTGGGTTGGGGTATTGTTGCGAACAGAATACCAAAAAAAGTCTAAGTGGGGGTTTTTTGTGACTTTTTTGATGAAATTAGTTAAAACGAGAAAAAATTTTGGGTTGGAGTGTTGTGGGTTTTGGGGTTGTGGGGTGTGGGGGTTGTGGATTGGGGGCGTTGTTTCGAACTAGAGATACCCCAAAAAATTCGTAAGTGGGTTTTGTTTTTGCTTTTTTGATAAAATTGTTAAAACGAGAAAAAAATTGTGGTTGTGGGTGTTGTGGGTTGTGGGGGTTTTTGGGTTTTGGGGTTCGGGGTTTTGGGGGTTGTTGTCGAACTAGAGATAAGAAAAAATTTATAAGTGGGTTGTTGTTGTGGGTTTGTGGGGGGAGGGGTTTTGGGGGTTTTGGGATTGTTGTCGAACTATGTGCCGAAAAAAGATGTTATAAGTGGGTTTTTGTGTGACTTTTTTGATGAAATTAGTTAAAACAAGAAAAAATTGTGGGTTGTGGGTTGTGGGATTGGGTGTTTGGGGTTGTGGGGGGTTTTGTCGAACTAGAGATCCGAAAAAGTGGGTTAAAAATTGTGGGTTGTTGTTGTGACTTTTTCTGTGAATTAGTTAAAACCCAAAAAAGTTGTGGGGTGTGGGTGCTGTGGGATGTGGGCTTTTTGGGGGTGGGCGTTGTTGTCGAACTAAGATACCCAAAAAGGGTTATAAGTTGGGGTTTTTGTGAGTGTTGTGGGTTGTGGGGGTTGGGGATGTGGGGGGTTTTTTGGGGTGTGGGTGTTGTGGGTTGTGGGCGTTTTTGTCGAAATATGATACCGAAAAAGAAGTGTTCCTTATAAGTGTCGAATTATTGATGATGTAAGACTTCTTGAACCCATACCCCCTCGTATTTTTTAGCTTTAAAAATAAAGATTTGTAAACCGAGTAAAAAGTGAACCTTTGTTAGGATAATGGATTTTTAAATTTAGTTTGACATCCCTTTTATGAAAAAGTAGAAAAGGGGGGGGTTATTGAAATTGAAATGTGTGAAAACAATTATGATTATAGCACTGAAAGCTAAAATGTATTCTTAAAGATTGTGGAAGATCAACTACTGTCACGAGCCAAGGGGATCCCGCCCCTTTTTTGATTATAAACCCTGCAAGATTTAAGAATGTTTTAACAAAAGAGTTTGAGAATTATTCACGTGTAAGTCATAAGTAACGTAAAAGGTGAAAAATGTACAGTAAGAATTAACAAGAGAGGCTTGTCAGCCTTTGATGATAAAAGGTATCATTTGAATACTAATGAATCCTTGGCTTATGGACACCCTGATATTCCACCATCTAAACGTAGGAGAATAGAGTGATTCCCATGTTGTATTACCAGAAATGTATATGAAATGTAATGGTTGTATAATAAATAAATAATGAAAATATTGTGTATTAGTGTTATCCTGAAATGTGAAATTATTTGGGTTATCTTGGGTTAAGAGTGAAAATGTTTTCCCTATGTTGTGTATGAAATGCATTGGTTGTATAATAAATAGTGTTATCCTGCATTTTAAGTTAATGTCTGCTCGACAAGATTCAGCCTGTGTGTGCGGTCATCACGTGACGTCACTGACATAGGGGGAAGTCGACAAGATTCAGCTTGTATGTGCGAGGTCATCACGTGACGTTACTGACCGCCGAGTAAACACAGGTGGGGTGACGTCACACTTGTTTAGACCTGTAGTAAGAGAAAGTGAGAGTCCATTTTGAATGCTTACCCTGAGAGGGGGGAATCCAAAAACTTGATCCAAGGAGATGGAGTCTTTGTATTATCTAGAAAAACTTGATCCAAGGAGTTGGAGACTTGGTATTATTGATTTCGAGAAAAAATTTGATCTGATGAATTGGAGTCTTTGTATTATCGAGAAAACCTTGATCCAAGGAGATGGAGGAGGAATATTTTGGGGTGAAAGTGGGAGTCCATTTTGAATGCTTACCCTGAGAGGGGGGAATCCAAGAACTTGATCCAAGGAGATGGAGTCTTGGTATTATCGAGAAAACCTTGATCCAAGGAGATAGAGACTTTGATTTCGAGAAAAATTTGATCTGAGGAATTGGAGTCTTTGTATTATCGAGAAAACCTTGATCCAAGGAAGTAGAGCAGGAATATTTGGGGTAGAAGTGGATGGTGGGAGAAATCTTTTTATTATTGATATCGAGAAAAACTCGATCCGAGGAGATGGAGGAGGAATATTTGGGGTGAAAGTGGGAGTCCATTTTGAATGCTTCCCCGCAGAGGGGGGAAATCCAAAAAACTTCATCCAAGGAAGTAGAGTCTTTGTATTATTGATTTCGAGAAAAATTTGATCCGAGGAGATGGAGAGCACATGAAATTCAAAAAAAAATTTGAAAAAATCGGAAAAAAATTCGGGGAGCGGGGGTGATCTGGACGACGCTGCAGAAGGCGCTGCAGAAGGCGCAGGCGGGCGCGAGGGCGGGCGCGGGTCGACGTGGGAGGGCCCCCAGTCGGGCAGGTGCATGGGGCGCGGGTGGGGGGCGTTGGGGGGGGGCGTGGGTGGGGTCGTGGGTGGGGGTCGTGGTTGGGGTCGTGGTGCTTGTCGTGGGTGGGGTCATTGGTGGGGATCGTAGGTGGGGGTTGAGGGTGGGGTCATGGTGGGTGTCGTGGGTGGGGGGTCGTGGGGGGTCGTGGGTGGGGGGTCGTGGGTGGGATCGTGGGTGGGGTCGTGGGTGGGGGTCGTGGGTGGGGGTCGTGGGTGGGGGTTGAGGGTGGGGTCATGGGTGGGGGGTCGTGGGTGGGGGTCGTGGGTGGGGGTCATGGGTGGGGGGTTGTGGGTGGGGGTCGTGGGTGGGGGTCGTGGGTGGGGGTCGTGGGTGGGGGGTCGTGGGTGGAGGTCATGGTAGGGGTCGTGGGTGGGGGTTTAGGGTGGGGTCATGGTGGGGGTCGTGGGTGGGGGGTCGTGGGTGGGGGTTGAGGGCGAGGTCAAGGTCATTATCATATAAGTGTGAAAAGGAGTCCACTCAGGAAAGGGAGCCACTCAGGAAAAGGAGCCACTCAGGAAGAGACTGCTCAGGAAGAGACCGCTCAGCCACAGGAGCCACTCAGCCGCCTTCAGCACTACTTATATATATATATATATATATATATTATATATATAAATATATTTTATATATATATATATATAATATATATATATATATATATATATATGTCGTCCCGAATATGTAAAAACTGGTCAATTAGCAAGAACTCATTTAAAATTAAGTCCTTTCTAAAATTTTCTCTTATACGTTTAAAGATATATTTTTTTCATTAATGTTGATGTAAAAAATTATAATTTTGCACAAAAAGGAACTTAGAAAACTTACCTAACCTTATTATAACAAATAATAATTTATTTTAGCCTTCCCCAAAATAAATGTAAAATATATTTAGTTGGGTTAGGCAAAAATAAATTGCTCTTGTTATAACAAGGTTAGGTAAGTTTTCTAAGATACTTTTGGAGCAAAATTAAAATTTTTAACATCAACATTAATGAAAAAAATCTATCTTTAAACGTATAAGAGAAAATTTAAAACAAGGACTTAATTTTTAAATTTTGAGTTTTTACTAATTGACAGTTTTTACATATTCGGCACGACATATGTATATATATATATATATATATATATAATATATATATAATATATATATAATATATATATATATATATATATATATATATGTGTGTTGTGTGTGTGTGTGTGTGTGTGTGTGTGTGTGTGTGTGTTTGTATTTAAGTACCACCTCTATGGCTGGAATGGGGACCCTCATCCTCAGAGAAGACAATAAACGTACCTCAGGGAAAACTCAAGGTTCTCCCCGTAGCTGTTTAAATATTTTCTTCTCCTACCACCCCCCTATATTTGATATTCTATGTGAACATTTATTAATAAACAGAATACATTTACAGAAAATCATTAAACATGAATACAATGGCACAAAGTATCAAAGATCATGAATTTCCCCTAGCTCCTCCGAGGCTGGACCCGAGCCAAGTATGCAGCAAGCATTTCCTCCCTGGATGGCTATGCTGAGGCGTTGGAACATGAAAGTGGCTGCCCTTGGGTCCCTGGTGGTGTCGAAGAGTCTGGAACCCAATTCTTTAAGGAAACGTGTGGCATTTTTTCCCCATGATCCCAAGGTCTATGATCCCTCTGGGACAAATTGATACTGTTGGCTTATGTCCCTGTACTTGCTGATCTTATACTCCTCTCTGTGGTCAGCAGCTCGTCCCTGTTGCCCCACACTGTGATGGATATAGGTGTCAGCCAGTGTGGACACACAGGTATATTCCCATGCTAAGAGCTTGCCATTCTTCCAAGGATAGATGGTGATCCCATCGGGGCAGTTTGCTGGGTTGTGGGTATTGTTGGCTGCTAGTGATCGAGGCTCCCTCTCGGCTGGGCATCCAGCTGTAGCAAGGGTTCTCTTAATGATGTCTTTGACCTCATTGTGTCTTGCATGCCAGCCCTTGGTTTTGGAACAGTTAAGACCATGTAGACAGTATTGGTCTGCTTGCGCTTCGCCGCAAATATACGTATATTCTGTGTGAATTGGGGCAGCAAGGCACAGAACCATTACAATGCGGAGGGTCTTAGGGTCGAGTCGCATTCCCATTGCCGATATGGGAATTGTTTCGAGGAAGTCTCCGGAGTGATGTGCACTCACAGCCTGGAGACGGGCAGCCCTGAGCATGTTGGCAAGCACCTTTTCAGTGATCAGGGCCATCCCAGCTTGACTGTTTGTGAGCCAGTGCTGCACTAGGCTTTGGTGTTGCAGCAGCAAGAGTCTCCCATTCAGTGATAGCACTGGCATAGCTAGGGTCTTCTATTTCTGCTGAGTCACTGAGGGTATCAGAAAGAATTTGTCTTATCAACTCGTTTGATGCTATGGAAGAGGATAGGAAAGCTGGTAGAGCAATCTGGGAGGATCTGCTTACTCCTAGCCCTCCAAGCCTGACCGGAAGTGAGGCTTGCAACCACTGTCCATCTTCAAGGGAAAGATTCAATACACTCTCTAGGATGGTCTTAAGGAGAGAGTCATATTCCTTGAATTTTGGACTGCTGAAGGCTGGGCACCATCTAAGAAAGTAAGTAAGTTTTGAGATTGACAGGCTCCTGGTGAGTAGGTAGAAGGCATCGTGTGTGTCAATGTCTTTCATCCTGCTTTCCATCGTATGGAGGTCTGAGACTTTTTTTCTAGGATCAGATCGATGGCATTGGACCCAAGAGGAGCACCAAGGAGAGTGCTATTGGCTGGATCAATGGCTCGTGCTCCTGGTAAAACGGCGCTAATATTCTGGATCATCTGTTGATTGGTAGAAACTGTTTCACATTTGGTGGGGCTTAAAGAAAAGCCCAGGCTCTCTCCCATGTCTTTAATTTTACTGATGTCCTCTAGGAGAGATTCTGTTGTGCCAGCTAGGGTACCATCATCCAGGAACCAGATATTGAGCTCGCTGGAGAGTACTTCTGTGACTTCCTTGATGACCAAACAGAATAGAAAGGGGCAAGAGGGTCTCCCTGTTGCACTCCCTCACATGAGTCAATTTCATGGTCCCCAAACAATAGTTTGGAAGTCACTCTATAACACGATTCTATGAAGGGATAAAGGAAAGGGAAGTTTCGATAAACTGCTTGGAGAGCAGCATCCCTTCTGACTGAGTTGAAAGCATTGGCAAAGTCCAATTTGACCAAGGCTTTTTCATCGGACATGTTTTTGATATATGCTTGTGCTGCGTGGGCAGCTGCTTTACAGCCCTGTTGAACGCCGAAACTGAGCTGAGTTGATTTCAGCATTGAAACAACCTCTTGACTCACCCTTCTTACTGCAGCCTTGGCGACTAGGCGACGAAGGGTGTTACCCACTGCAATGGACCTGATTCCGCCATCCTTTTTCCGAAGGGCACACAATGAGGCACCAAAGAAAAGGGGTCTGATGGCCTCTGGGACACTGCCAGCCAAGCACAGGTTGGAAAATTTGATGAGTCAGACAGCGCCTCTCTGAAACCTCACAAGTGCTGGATAGTTTTTGGGTTTAAGTGTTGGGGCCTTTAACCCGGTAAAACCTCCTGATGAGTAATGTGGAAATGACATAGCGCTTTATACACATCGCATCCTGTAAGGTGATGTTCCTCCCCTGCGGGCAATGTCGGGGAGGCAATGTTGGTCCCGGAGCCCTGGGTTGATGTTTGTCCTTCAAGCTTCCGCCGTGCGATTTCCTTGGGAACCATTGTACTACGGGTTTTAAAAGCCTCAGAGCTTCGTAGTTTTTACCCTTTCTATTTTTTGCTAATTTGGCTCTATTTTTGAGCTCAGGTGTCCTGTTGTTCGTATTTGCCCGGTGGGTGTTTGTCGCCCTAGGGGGAGACGGAAACAGGACGAAAGACATCCTAAAACTTACCTACTTCCTGAAATGCTCCCCAGCCTTCAGCAATCTGAAACTCGAGGAATGACTCTCTTCTTAAGACCATGCTTGAGAGTGTATTGAATATTTCCCTCGAAGATGGACAGTAGTTGAAAGCCTCACTTCCAGTCAGGCTTGGGGGGGGAGAGTGTGCAAATTCACCCAGGTTGCCCTACCAGCTTTCCTATCTTCTTCCATAGCATCAAATAAGTTAATAAATTCTTCCAGACAACCTCAGTGACTCAGCAGGAATACAGGAAACTAGCTATGCCAGTGCCACCACTGAATCGGAGACTCTTGCTGCTCCAGCACTAAAATCTAGTGCAGCACTGGCCCACAAATAATCTAGCTGGGATGACCCCATCGCTGAAAAGATGCTTGCCAACATGCTTAGGGCTGTAACATCAGACGGGGAGACTGCCCTTCTTCAAGCTGTGAGTGCACATCACTCTGGGGACTTTCTCCAAACTGCTCATATTTCGCCCCAATTCACACAGAATATACGTGTATTTGCAGTGATGTGCAAGCCGACTATTACAACCCAGGAGTCACAAAGGCCTGTTATCCTGGGTGTAAAGGGAGCAAAATAAACACAGCAGAAAACTTTTTACTTATATTATCCTTCACCAATTTAGAACAGAAGTATGAACACTATATACACTACGTACAGCAATAGGTATTAGTGCACTCCACGGTAAGCAAGGCAGAATATAAGCCACTAGAGAGCAGACCGTGCTTCAACCAGCTGTAGAATGGGAATGACAAGGGCAGACAGGAGAGTGGTACCCACATAGCCTCTGTGATTGCCAAAACCATCTTCTCATTGGCTTGAATCTGGATACTTGTTGAACAACAGGGCCCCATCATCAACCCTTAGTTCCCTGGTTCACTGGTTGGTGGAGATAGCCTGTAAATAAAGGCGTGTACATGCGCTGAATAAAGGTTATGTACTCTTTGCATGCCACACCCCCACCCTGAGAAGGCTGAGGATTAGGGTCCCACCTCCCAGTGGTAACCGTGCCGCCATGGCACAAAATAATGGGACTGCCTTTCCTCTTAACCATCCAACTCTTAGATAGAGCTCAACTTTTCTCGTGACAAAAAGCCAAACCCTAAACTCAGAGTGAGACACAGACAGTTGGGCTTAACAAAAGGCCAAAACGGGTGAACGGTGCCGCATCCCCCCCTAAAAAAAAAAATCCACACCAGGGGATAAAAAAAAAAGTTGGAAAAGGGGTTTTCCACAAGTAACCCAACACATCCCAAACCAAATAAATTATAATTTTTAATTTTTTATTATTATCCACCGGCCCATTCCCCCAAGGGAGGTGGGCCCCAAAAAGAAAAACTTTCACCATCTTTTTACTCCACACTGTCTTCCAGAAGGGGGGCTTTACACTACAGTTTTTTAAAATGCAACATTAACAACCCCCCCTTCAGAGTGCAGGCACTGTACTTCCCCCTTTCCCGGACTCAAATCCGGCCTGCCCGGTTTTCCCCCGAAAACCCTCATAAATTTTACTTTGCTCACACCCAAAAGACTCAAATATTAAAAACCTTTGTCTCCATTCACTCCATCAAACACGCTCAGCATGCCTCTGGAAAATCCAAGCCCTGCACCAAAACCCCCTTTTCCCCCTCCTCCAACCCCTTTTCCAGGCCGCCCAAACCCCCCCTTTCCTTCCACTAAGATGAAAAACTCTTGAAGTCATTTTGTTTTTGCCCATTCCCTTACATGTCCCAACCCCCTCAACAACCCTTCCTCACCCCCTTTGGCAACGTTTTGGTAACCCGCACCTCCTCCCCAACTTTCCAAACTACGAAATTTTCTCATTATATTCACACCACACATTGCCCCGACTGACTCTCCCTGCCTCCATTCTCCCGCGAACATTCATCACCCCGCTTCACCCATATAAGAGGTTGGTAAAAATATACTCTCATACATTCCCCTCTTTGCCTCCAAAGGGCAAAGTTTTTGTCTCCCCAATCCTAAGGCACCACTCACTCTTTTTTTCCCCATCAAATTTTATGATTCACCTCATCTTTCAAGACCCATCCCTGACACGTCCACTCCCCCAAAATCTAATACGTTTCACCTCCTCCATACTCTCTCCCCCCCAATTGATATTCAATCTTTCATCACCAACTTTTTGTTTTTTCCTTAACCTTACTCTTTCCGTATTCCCTTTATTTTCTTCTTTTTCAACCCACCAAAATTTACCACCCAAACTCTGCAAATTTCTTTAGAATCTTCCAAAAGCAATTCATCGCAAAAAGCACTTACAACCCCCCACTTTTTTGTGATTTTTTTATTTTTTAACACACCCTTTGACCCTTTTTATTTTTAAACCCCATTAAAAAAATTTAAAAAACCCAGGTGACATACAACCTTTGTCAAGGCCTTTTTACGGGGGAAAAAAACCCCTTTTAAAACCCAACTTCCTTTTTCCTCTAAAAATTTACGAGAAAACCCTTTTAAACACTTCAAATTGCACTCCCCCTATCACCCGTAACGGGCCTTTCCCCAAACCTAAATGAAAAGACCCCCCATAAAATTTTTAAATGCCCTAAAAAGCCAAACCCCCCCTCCTTTTTCCTAAACCCCCTTGTTATTTAACCCTCTTCCCCCTTAATTCTTTCAATTTTAATACCTTTTAAAAGGGAATAACAATCCCCAAAAAATTTTTGTTTTTTTTATCCCCCCCTTTTAAAAAAATTGTCCTCCTGAATCCCTGGCCCAAAATTATCATTTTTAAATAATTCCCAAAAATCCAAAAAAACCCCCCCCCATTTTTTTTTTACCCCATAACCCGGGTTCCCCCCCCTTTTTTTCCCCCCCGGGGCCCCCCCCCCCAAATTTTCCCCCCCTTTAAAAAGATTTTTTTCCCATAAAAAAAACCCCTTTTCCTATTTAAAAATTTTAAAAAATATTTTTAGACTTAGATAAAGAGTCCCAAAACATTTTTTTTCGGCAATATGAAAGATTTTAACAAAATGGGGGAAATTTGCTCCATTCATGAGCCTCATATTGTGGTTCTTCAGGGTTTGGGGATTTCTAGAGGGTTTGGTCATATAGACAGTGGGCCCCTGCGAAGTCTGGCCCCCCTAAAAATCAAAAGGGCCCCAAAGCCAGTACCCGTGCCCTGATGGGCCCTGGAAAATTGGCAGAAAAGAAGGGTACAGGCTGAATCCTGTACCCCTTTTGCAAAAGTACTGCCCCAACCCAGACTCCAAGATCAACCTGTAATAAGAAAAGGTTGGAAAAAGTCTCGAGACAAAAGAATGGGTGCGTACACAATAATCTTTTTGCTTTGTCAAAAGACCTTGACATTCTGGGGTCCAAATAAGAGAACTTTGTGACTGGTAAAAGGGAGAGAGGCTACAATTCTGAAAAATTCTTACAGAATCTTTTGTAAAATCCCATCATCCTAGGAAACGTGAAGAGATTTCCCATCATGTGGAAAAAGGATAATCTTTAATGGCAAGAACTTTAGCAAATTTAGGAGCAACTTTACCACTACCTACTTCATGGCCTAGAAAAGTAACAGTGGCCTGGCCAAAGGAAGACTTAGATATATTAACAGTTAAATGGGAACTCTCAAAGGTCTCAAAGAGAGCCTTAAGCCTAAATAGGTGTTGATCCCAAGTATCAGACACCACAACAATATCATCCAGCCGTTCCTTCAAGTCCTTTAATAGCCTGATGGATAAGTTTCTGGAATGAAGAGGGGGAGTTTTTCATTCCGAAGGGGGTAACTGTATATTGATAATGACCTCCTGGAATTACGAAGGCAGAGATTTCCTTCGCCTTATCCGTCAAAGGTACCTGATAGTAACCTTTAAGGAGATCTAACTTGGACACAAAAGTAGCCTTACCCACAAAGTCGATTATGTCATCCAGACGAGGAAGAGGGTAAGCATCTGTGATTGTAACCTCATTCACCTTACGATAGTCTGTACACATACGAAAACCTCCATCAGCTTTTTTAACGAGGTTGCATGGTGAAGCCCATGGACTAGACGACTCCTCCACTAACCCATGCTCTAACAGAAATTCTACCTCCTGCTGAAGTAGCCTCTGCTTTTCCGGATTAGCTCTGTAGGGGGAGAGTTTAATAGGTTTAGAGTTTCCCACATCTACATCATGATAACCTAACGTACATTTTTTCGGCACATCCGAAAAAATATCAGGGTATGACTGTAGAAGCTCAGTTAAACTTGTTGCTTGAGTTTCTGATAGCCCCACCATTAAAGGGCTAGGGTCCTTGAGGAGGACAGAGTTTGAAAGTTTGATATTAATTTCAGAAATAGAGTGCAAAGAGTCAGAGTCGTCCTCAGAAGTAGATGCAGAGTCATTACTGGGACTATCTGGTGTAAGGAAAGATTTTAATTGATTAATGTGGTAAGTTTTAGTTTTTGAGGTCTTATCAATGGGAGCTACCACATAATTTACATCAGATAATTTACTTACAGTTTGTATAGGTCCCGTAAATCTAGCTTTCAAGGTGTGGCCAGGTATAGGCTCCTGCACCAACACCTTGTCTCCTGGCTGGAAGGAGCGGAATTGTGCATTTCTGTCATACCTCTGTTTCATCTTATTTTGACATGCCTTTAGGTTAGCCTTGGCTAACTGACGTGCCACCTGCAACCTTGAAGACGGGTTGTAGAGTGTTGAGCTTACGTTTTTTCCCATCCATCCTTCTTTGAGCACCCGAAGAGGACCTCGTACATTGCGCCCAAAGATCAGCTCAAATGGACTATACCCGGTAGACTCTTGCACCGTTTCTCGTACTGAGAACAGCAACATAGGTAGTGATTCATCCTAGTCTATAGGAAAATGCATGCAAAAAGTTCTCATCATGGTTTTTAACGTCTGATGCAATCTTTCCAAGGCGCCTTGAGACTGAGGATGATAGGCAGTGGATAAGTTGTGGATTATCCCTAACCTACTTAATGCTTCCCTAAATGCTTTGGCAGTGAAGTTAGTACCTTGATCACTTTGAATAGTTTTAGGAATGCCGAAAGAAGAAATAAATCTGGTTAAAGCTTTGAGAATAGCTTTAGTATTAATACTGCCCATGGAAATTGCTTCAGGGTATCTAGTTACTCTATCCATAATGGTAAATAAGTACTGATTTCCCGACTTTGACCTAGGTAGTGGACCTACACAATCCATAATTAAATCTGCAAAAGGTTCTCCATCAGCAGGTACAGGTTGGAGAGGTGCAGGTTTAATGGAATGTCCAGGTTTCCCTACTTGCTGACATTCTCGGCAACACCGGATATGATTTTTCACATCCTGCTTTAATATTGGCTAATAAAATTCTTTTGTGATTCTATATAATGTTTTAGTAATTCCTAAGTGACCTCCTAATGAAGTATTATGAGCAGTATTCAGTATTTGAGGTCTAAACTTTGTTGGAACTACTAACCTGTCAGACAATTGCCGACCCTCTATCTCCTTACCAGTCTCTGTGCAGATCAAATAGTCATTTTTAAGTTTATACTTGACCGGATGATCCAAAGAGGATTTACCCTTGGCTGCCTGAAAAGCAAAATTTAAAGAAGGGTCCTTTCGTTATTCCTCCCGGAAGGACAGTCCCTCGGGCATGGAAACAGAGATATCTGGCAATCCTGCAACCTTGGAATAGGAAGGCTTGACTGGATCTGTTCACTTGATCTTCGAGGCCCTGGCCAGTTTTCCTCGTAAAACAAAGTGGCTATTTCGAGATCGGAGTCGTCCAAGGATAGGTCAACATTCTCGCCAGACAACCCTTGGGATGTTGCCCGAGTTATGGCCAACACTGGAGAAGAATTAATCATTATGGGTTCAGGACATACACTAGCAGTGGTAATGTTATTACCCAGTAATAACATGGCATCTTTCATGGGGAATCCCTTGGATACAACCACAGTCAAGTACCCAGTGTAATATTTGCACTGTACATAAATTTTATCCAAAGGGACAGAATATATAGCTCCTCCAAATGCTTCCAATAAAACAGAGGAATTCAAGGAAGTGTTCTTTGAAAGGGGTGATGTTCCCTCTCTTATAAGTGAGCAATATGCTCCAGTATCTCTAAAGGTTTTGACTTCAGTTGTTTTGGAGTTTTCCTGAAGGGAAATAAGACTCTGACAATAATAAGGGGCCATCCCTTTCTCTACTTCTTTCAGGGACATGTTACTATGGATATTAGAGATTTTCCCAATTGGTTGGGGTTTGTGGGGAGAGTTGGGACGGATGTGACCCACTTTATTACACAGATAGCAGACGACAGGTTTGCCCTTAACTCCCTGCTGACGTTGCAACTGGTATCGCTCTGGCTGGTGTCTCTCTGGATACTGTTGTCGAGTTGCACCATGTTGAGTAGTTTGTCTC
Source organism: Cherax quadricarinatus (assembly GCF_026875155.1). NCBI lineage: Eukaryota > Metazoa > Arthropoda > Malacostraca > Decapoda > Parastacidae > Cherax > Cherax quadricarinatus. The sequence goes on from NC_069419.1 coordinate 56,241,120, forward strand.
TCACCAGGTGGACCATAAGTTGAGAAGCGTGGCTCACCAGGTGACTTAGTTGGCTGACGTAGACGTTCTCCCTCGGGCTGGCACTTCATCCTCCAAGGTTGACGATCTCTGCTCATGCCAGGCTGTTGAAAAGAGAGTTGGAACCGCTCGGACAAGGAGCGGTTAGTTTCAAAGGTATCAGCCAACCTGGCTGCCTCCAGTGCAGTGATTAAGTCACGATCCTGCAGAAAGACTCTAACCTCTGGTCCCACAGACTCCAGCAGGTTGTCACCCAGAATAAGCTGCACAAGATCATCGAAGGTAGCAACACCACTTGCTTTATACAAGCTGGTAAAAGTTTTAGTCTGTTGTTGCACAAAATCAACTAGGGATTAACCAAACTGTCGTCTGCCTGACTTGAAATTTTTCCTATACTTAGCTGGGATACAAGTATATGCTCTCAAAACTGTGGTCTTCACCACTTTATAATCGGAAAATTCAGTGTCATTTAACACTGACGTAAATTCCTGTGCCTTACCAAACAATGTTGTGTGAACTAACGATGCCCAATGCTGTTCCGGCCACCTCAAGGCTCGAGCCTGATTTTCGAGAGCATCGAAAAAATTTTCTGGGTCATCCTCATTGAAGCGGGGAACAAGGTGTACTGCTTTCTGTAAACTAACGTCACTTACAAGATGCGAAAACTGCCTTCTTTCTTTTTCCCTATCAAACTCTTCCTTGGCAAATGACCTCTGTTCCCTAGTCTGCTCAGGATTGATTTTTGCCAGCTCAAGTGCCAACGACGCTGATTCACGTTGAGACAACCTTGCTGCACTAGACTGACGATTTTGCTCCATTGATGTGTCATCTTCCTCCTGCGAGAACATCGGAGTTTTATTCCTGGCTCCCGTAGAGGGAGGAGTCTGATGTGCCATCTCCTCTTCCCGAAGTTTGTCAGCGATCAGTGAACGCAGTTGCGCAGCTGTGAGAGTGCATTCGTAATCAATGCCAATGGAAGGAGCAATTTGCCAACAACGCTGTAGGGACAATTTAGGCAAGTTAAATAAGGGATATGCCGACACCAGACGTCTGACTTGTCTAGGTGGCATACCCCATGTACAAGTTATTTGCTATGCACAGTACGATTGCAGAATACCCCAACGTAACACGTTATTTGCAGAACACGCTTAGCTATGCACAGTGCAATTGCAGAATACGCACATACGTTTAAAAGGTGGATACGCAATAGCAAAGCTGATTGCAAAATCTTCACGAACAAGCTAGAAGAGCTGTTGAAAATCTTACATGCAAGCCACATAGAAAGCAATTGACAGCAAGTTTGTAAAGCGTTGGCAAAGCTAAGCATTGCCAGACAGCAGCTACACAATGTTCCGCTTCCAGCTTTACCTAGGCATAACTGTCTCTAAGTCTAGCTCCAGCTCTCGCACAGGTCCCTTTAAACCAGGGTCCCAAAGCCTGTTATCCGGGTGTAAAGGAGAAAAACACAGCAGAAAACTTTTCTTGTATTATCCCACCATTTAGAACAGGTAGTATGTGCACTATATCACTATGTACAGCCTAGGTATTAGTGCACTATATACATGACAGGACAATAGGTTTATGACTATATACACTATGTACAGCAATAGGTATTAGTGCACTCCACGGTAAGCAAGGCAGAATAGAAGCCACTAGAGAGCAGACCATACTTCAACCAGCTCTAGAATGGGAATGACAAGGGCAGACATGAGAGTGGTACCCACATAACCTCTGCGATTGCCAAAACCATCTTCTCATTGGCTGGAACCTGGATACTGGTTGAACGACGGAGCCCCATTGTGTGTACATGCGCCGAATAAAGGTTACGTACTCTTTGCATGCCACACCGACCAATATGGTCTACATGGTCTTAAATGTTCAAAAACCAAGGGCTGTCATTCAAGAAACGATAAAGTCATTGACAGCTGGGTGCCCAGCCGAGAGATAACCCTGATCACTAGCAGCCAACAATACCCACAACCCAGCAATCTGCCCCAACGGGATCATCATCTATCCTTGGAAGAATGGCAAGCTCTTATCATGAGACTATACCTGTGTGTCGACGCTGGCTGGCACCTACATCCGTCACAGTGTCTAGCGACAGGAAGGAGCTGCTGATCACAGGGAGGAGTACAAGATCAGCAAGTACAGGGACGTAAGCCAATTTGTCCCAGTGGGATCAGAGACCTTGGGATTATGGGGAAAAAAGCCACACGTTTCCTTAAAGAGCTGGGTTCCAGACTCATCGATACCACCAGAGACCCAATGGTAGCCACTTTCATGTTCCAGCGCCTCAGCCTGGCCATCCAGAGGGGAAATGCTTGCTGCGTACTTGGCTCGCATCTGGCTTTGGAGGAGCTGGAGGAGATTCATAATCTTTGATTTATTGTGCCAATATATTCATGTTTGTGTTTTTTGTAAATGTATTCTGTCTATTAACAAAATATCCCAAAGATTATAAAATATAAGAGGGGGAGGAGAAGAAAATATTCAAAGAGCTTGGGGAAAATTTTGAGTTTTCCGGGGTACGTTTATTGTTTTCTCGGGGGATATATTATATAAAATTAATATTAATTTATAATATATATAATATATATATATATATATTATATATATTAAAAATTTATTTATATTAATATAATAAATATATATATATATATAAATATATATATATTTATATTATTTATATATATATAAATATATATAATATATAATAAATATATAATATTTTATAATGAAACCACAAAACAAGTGGAAATGTACATTTACCAAACTGCGGCCAGCAGGAAAAAATCCTGCGACAATTCTTCTGCCTCAGAGAAGAAAATGTTCACATCCCTTTAACCACTTAACTAAGGGTCTTACAAAAATCATGCACCCGCAGGCTAGTGTTGTTCACGATTCTAGGAAATCGTTTATAAACTCATTAGGCAGGGATTCAAATTTTGGGGTTTGAAAAAGCCTTGACCTTAAAAACCCCGGTTTCCTCGGGTCAAAACTGCGCCCAGCTCTGCTGGGTTTTTTTATTTTTGTAGGGTTGCTGGTCAAGTGGGTTAAGGCGATTGAACTTTTCCCCTTCGTTTAGCATGGGGAATTGTCGCAGGATCTAATCCTAGCCCGCAGTGGCAGCCTCACAAACCCTTTACCCCAAAATGCTTTTTAATTTTTTTTTTCAACTTATGTTGATTTGTTTTCTTTTCTCTCTGCTATTTGGGTTTAACCCAAAGGGCCCTTTTTTGAGACTTTTTCCCCCTTTTGAGTAGGAATTTCATCTCACTTCCCGCACTTCTGCCAGTTAAATTTATCATTCATCTGAGTTTCTTTCCCCCTCTCTTTCTCATACTTATTTAGGGAAATTTTATTCCCTTCAAAATTTGGGGTATTATGTACCCAACTTGTCGAATTATAAAATCATTTTCAAATACACGTCCAAAAAAATTTTAAATTGAGAAGGTGTTTGTAGCAAAATTCCTAAATTTTCCCAACAATTTTTAAATTTTTTCATCTATTTATCCGGAGCTTTCAAAGCCAAACAGTGTTTTTACAAACTCCTTCCTTGTTATATTTTAAATTCCGCAGGGGGAATGAAAATTTCTTTTCTATTCCTATCAAATTTTCTCATTGTTCATTTACCCCATATCAAGGGGGTTTCTGAAGTACACCATCTCTTTAAAACGTATCATCATGAAAAAGAATCTTTAATTCTTTAATTTTTAGACATGCAACTCGCCTTTTGCACACCTTTCTCCCTCTGGTTTTTTCTGTTTCTCAAAATTTTCAAAATTTTTTGCCTCGAAAACAGGGCTACCTATCATAGGGACAAATAGGCGATATAACATCTGAATGAGTTCACTATTTTTGGGCTGCAGGAGTCCCCAACTCCTGGCCCGGCCTCTGAACCTGCCACTAGTCAAATTCTCTCCCTCCTACCCACGAAGGTATTACTGTACATGTTCTCATACATTTGTAAGAAGTGCAGTTTGTGCTTGTGTTTGCGTGTTTGTGTAAGGTTTGTGTGTGTGTGTGTGTGTGTGTGTGTGTGTGTGTGTGTGTGTGTGTGTGTGTGTGTGTGTGTGTGTGTGTGTGTGTGTGTGTGTGTGTGTGTGTGTGTGTGTGTGTGTGTGTGTGTGTGTGTGTACTCACCTAGTTGAGGTTGCAGGGTCGAGTCCAAGCTCCTGGCCCGCCTCTTCACTGATCGCTACTAGGTCACTCTCCCTGAGCCGTGAGCTTTATCATACCTCTGCTTAAAGCTATGTATGGATCCTGCCTCCACTACATCTCTTCCCAAACTATTCCACTTCCTGACTACTCTGTGGCTGAAGAAATACTTCCTAACATCCCTTTGATTCATCTGTGTCTTCAGCTTCCAACTGTGTCCCCTTGTTCCTGTGTCCAGTCTCTGGAACATCCTGTCTTTGTCCACCTTGTCAATTCCTCTCAGTATTTTGTAAGTCGATATCATGTCCCCCCTATCTCTCCTGTCCTCCAATGTCGTCAGATTGATTTCGTTTAACCTCTCCTCATAGGACATACCTCTTAACTCTGGGACTAGTCTTGTTGCAAACCTTTGCACTTTCTCTAGTTTCTTTACATGCTTGGCTAGGTGTGGGTTCCAAACTGGTGCCGCATACTCCAATATGGGCCTAACGTACACGGTGTACAGGGTCCTGAACGATTCCTTATTAAGATGTCGGAATGCTGTTCTGAGGTTTGCTAGGCGCCCATATGCTGCAGCAGTTATTTGGTTGATGTGCGCTTCAGGAGATGTGCCTGGTGTTATACTCACCCCAAGATCCTTTTCCTTGAGCGAGGTTTGTAGTTTCTGGCCCCCTAGACTGTACTCTGTCTGCGGTCTTCTTTGTGCTTCTCCAATCTTCATGACTTTGCACTTGGTGGGGTTGAACTCCAGGAGCCAATTGCTGGACCAGGTCTGCAGCCTGTCCAGATCCCTTTGTAGTTCTGCCTGGTCTTCGATCGAATGAATTCTTCTCATCAACTTCATGTCATCTGCAAACAGGGACACTTCGGAGTCTATTCCTTCTGTCATGTCATTCACAAATACCAGAAATAGCACTGGTCCTCGCCACGTACCATGACTCGCTGCTGTCTTCCTGACAAGAATTCCCTGATCCATTGTAGTGCCTTCACTGTTATCCCTGCTTGGTCCTCCAGTTTTTGCATTAATCTCTTTTGTGGAGCTGTATCAAACGCCTTCTTGCAGTCCAAGAAAATGCAATCCACCCACCCCTCTCTCTCTTGTCTTACTGCTGTCACCATGTCATAGAACTCCAGTAGGTTTGTGACACAGGATTTCCTGTCCCTGAAACCATGTTGGCTGCTGTTGATGAGATCATTCCTTTCTAGGTGTTCCACCACTCATCTCCTGAAAATCTTCTCCATGACTTTGCATACTATACATGTCAGTGACACTGGTCTGTAGTTTAGTGCTTCACTTCTGTCTCCTTTTTTAAAGATTGGAAATACATTTGCTGTTTTCCATGCCTCAGGCAATCTCCCTGTTTCGATAGATGTATTGAATATTGTTGTTAGGGGTACACATAGCTCCTCTGCTCCCTCTCTCAGGACCCATGGAGAGATGTTATCTGGCCCCATTGCCTTTGAGGCATCTAGCTCGCTTAGAAGCCTCTTCACTTCTTCCTCGGTTGTGTGTACTGTGTCCAGCACTTGGTTGTGTGCCGCATCTCTCTGTCTTTCTGAAGCCCCTTCTGTCTCCTCTGTGAACACTTCTTTGAATCTCTAGTTGAGCTCCTAACATACTTCGCGGTCATTTCTTGTTGTCTCTCCTCCTTCCTTCCTTAGCCTGATTACCTGGTTCTTGACTGTTGTTTTCCTCCTGATGTGGCTGTATAACAGCTTCGGGTCAGATTTGGCTTTCGCTGCTATGTCGTTTTCATATTGTCGCTGGGCCTCCCTTCTTATCTGTGCATATTCATTTCTGGCTGTACGACTGCTCTCCTTATTCTCCTGGGTCCTTTGCCTTCTATATTTCTTCCATTCCCTAGCACATTTGGTTTTTGCCTCCCTGCACCTTTGGGTGAACCATGGGCTCATCCAGTCTTTTTCATTATTCATGTTACCCTTGGGTACAAACCTCCCATCAGCCTCCTTGCACATTGTTGCTACATATTCCATCATCTCATTAACTGGCTTCCTTGCCAGTTCTCTGTCCACTAAACTCCATTCAGGAAGTTCCTCATTCCCATGTGGTCCCCTTTCTTGTAGTTTGGCTTCATTTGTCCTGGCCTTCCTACTTCCCCCTCCACTTGTAGCTCTACTGTGTATTCGAAGCTTAAAACCACATGATCGCTGGCCCCAAGGGGTCTTTCATATGTGATGTCCTCAATATCTGCGCTACTCAAGGTGAATACTAGATCCAGTCTTGCTGGTTCATCCTCTCCTCTCTCTCTTGTAGTGTCCGTTACGTGTTGGTACATAAAGCTTTCCAGTACCACCTCCATCATCTTAGCCCTCCATGTTTCTTGGCCCCCATGTGGCTCCAAGTTCTCCCAATCGATCTCCTTGTGGTTAAAGTCACCCATGATCAGGAGCTTTGCCCTGCATGCAAGAGCTCTTCTGGCCACTGCAGCCAGTGTGTCAACCCTTGCTCTATTGCTCGTCATACTCTTGCCTTGGCCTCCTGCTGTTCTTTGGTGGGTTATGCATCACTGCAATTACCTTGGGACCTCGAGAGTGAAGCATTCCCGCTATGTAATTGCTTGTTTCTCCACTGTCTCCTCTCTCCAGCTCATCAAAATTCCATTGGTTTTTGATCAGCAGTGCTACCTCCACCCCCCCCCCTGTTCCCTCTGTCTTTCCTCAGGATCTGGTATCCCATTGGAAAGATGGCATCTGTTATCATACATGTAAGCTTGGTTTCTGTGAGAGCTATGATGTCCGGTGATGCCTCTTTGACTCTTTCATGCCACTCCTCCCACTTATTTGTTATTCCATCATTGTTTGTGTACCATACCTTCAGCTTCCTCTTTAACACTCTGGTTTGGGGTCCTGTGAGGGTGGGGGACCTGGTAGTGTACTGTGGGATTCTATAGCTGAGTGTGGGGTGGGAGCTGTGAGTATGAATTGTAGTTTGTTTTGGGATGGTATGATAGGTTGTGGGGGTTCTGGGGATGGTTTTGTTTGTGCTTGCCCTCATTGCTCTGCCCTGCTCGGATTGACCTCTGCTGGTTCCATCCTTGTCTCCCTTCCTAGCTCCTCTAGCTTTTTTGTCCTCTCCCTCAGCTGCTGTTGTTCTGTTTGTGTTCTGTCTCTGTCTAGGAACACCCTCTTGTACTCTGCTGAGTACTTCAACCATGGTTTCTCTTGGAGGATCCTGTTCCGAACTGTTTCTGTCCTGAAAATCAGCTTCATCAGTCGTTTTCTCCCCGTCAGGTAGTTCCCTATTCTCTGAAAATTTACAATCTTGTTCATGTCTTCTTCACCTATTTCTGTGATGATGTTCTCAATCTCTTTCTTTCTGCCTGCCATCTTTCACTGTGTGTTCTTCCCTTGCTTTCCTGAAGCCCATGAATAAACACTGATTTTGCCCTTTCCTCCTCCCATTGCCTTTCACTCTGTGACTCTGGTTCCTGTCTGTATGTGGCTATTTTCTCCCTTGTTTTTTCCATTGGCTCATGGTAGCATGGTTGTGCCTCCGCATTTGACTTATCATCCTCTCCATCTGCACCCAGCTGCTCTCCCCTTTCACTCCTTGGCCCTTCTTGGCAGGCTGATATGACCTTAGTATAATTCATATCTCCTTCCTTCCTGTTCGGCCTCCCAGCTTCATATACTGTGTCTTCTCTGGTCAGTGCCCTTGTAACTCGCTTCAGCCTGTTTACCTCTTCTTCTAGGACCCTTATCTTGGCTACTGCAGTTTCGACTTGTGCCTCCCAATTCTTCTTCTCCTTCTCCATCTTCTTTTCCAATTTCTCAGAAAGCTCTGTCTCCATTTTTGCAGAAAGCTCTCCTAATTTTCTCTCCCACTCTTTTTCCATCCTTTTCCACTGCTCCTCTATCCAGAGAGGGAGAGGGAGAGAGAAAGAGAGGGAAGCAGAGAGGATGAAAAGGTAGAAGGACTGAGGGGGAGAGTGAGAAAGGAAAAGAGGGGAGAGAGATAGTGAGAGAGAGAGAGAGAGAAGAGAGAGAGGGAGGAGAGGAGGAGGAGAGAGAGAGAGAGAGAGAGAGAGAGAGAGAGAGGGAGAGAGAGAGAGAGAGAGAGAGGAAAGAAGAGAGAGAGAGAGAGAGAGTGAGGAGGAGAGGAGAGGAGAGAGAGGGGGCAAAGAGAGGGGAGAGACAGAGGGAGTGATGGGAGAAGGGGGAGAGGAGGGGGGAGGACGGAAGAGGGAGAGGGGAGAGAAGAGAGGGAGAGGTGGAGAGAGAGGGGAGAATGGGAGAGAGAAGGGAGGTGATGGGAAATGGGAGAGAGGGGAGAGATAATTAGAAGGGGGAAAAGATGTTAGAGGGGAGAGATGGGAGAAGGGAGAGAGAGACAGAGGTAGATGATAGACAGTAAATAGGTAAGAGAGAGAGAGAGAGAGAGAGAGAGAGAGAGAGAGAGAGAGAGAGAGAACGTGAAGTGGATAGTGGAGTGTAAGAGATAGGGAGAGTGGGTTTACCAGGGTAGTTCTCAGGAAGGTGTGAAATCCTGTGTAAGTGTGTGTGTGTGTGTGCACACGCGCATTTATGCCTGTGTGACCAGAAATAAACCTCCTCACTTCTATGTATCAATAATGCTAATAAAATGCTAGTAATAATACTAGTACTTCCACTAATTATAATCCTAATGCTAATACTACTTCTACAGCTTTTACAAGTGCCTGACCGCTTGTTCCTGTGTGTGTACTCACCTAGTTGAGGTTGCGGGGGTCGAGACCGAGCTCCTGTGTGTGTGTGTGTGTGTTTGTACTCACTCAGTTGTACTCACCTATTTGTGGTTGCAGGGGTCGTTTCATAGCTCCTTGCCCTGCCTCTTCGCTGGTTGCTACTAGTTAAAACACTCTCCCTTCTCCATGAGCTTTATCGAACCTTTTCTTAAACCTACGTATGGATCCTACCTCCACTACATCGCTCTCCAAATTGTTCCACTTTCTGTCAACTCAGTGACTGAAGAAATACTTCCTAACATCCCATGAATCATCTGAGCTTTCAATTTCGAGTTTTCTTCCCTTATTCCAGTGTCTCATCTCTGTAACATTCTAGCCTTGTCGTTCTCGTCAATTCCTCTCGATATTTTATATGTCGTTATCATGTCTTTCCTATCCCTCCTACTCTCTAGTGTCATACCCCTTAGCTCCAGAGCTAGCCTTCTTACAGATTTTTGTAATTTCTCCAGTTACTTGACGTGCTCGACCAGGTATGTGTTCCATACTGGTGCTGCATACTCTAATATGGGCCTGATGTACTAGGTGTACAATGCCTTGAATGACGCCTTCTCAAGTGTCGAAACGATATTCTTGGGTTAAGCAGGCGTTCATTTGCTGCAGTAAATGATACTCACCCCAAGATCCTTTTTTTTAGAGTGAAATTTTCAGCGTATGGCCCCCTAGCCTGTACTCCATCTGCTGTCTTCTTTGACTTTGACTTTAACCAAACTTCATGATTTTGCACTTGATGGTGTTAAACTCCCGGAGCCAGTTGTTGGGCCAGGCATGTAGCCTGTCCAGATCCCATTGTAATGATCCTCATCCATTTGAATTTTCCGCATTTGCTTCACATTGTCTGCAAACAGCGACACCTCTAAATCTGACCCTTCCATCATGTCATTCACATATCCCAGGAACAGCGCTGGGCCTAGGACTGACCCTTGAGGAATCCAGTTCGTCACAGGCGCCCACTTTGACACCTCGTCAAGTATCATCACTCGTTTTTTCCTTCCTGTCATGTATTCTCTGATCCTTTCATGTTATTCCTGCCAGCTCCTCGAGCTTTTGCACTTGTCTCTTATGTGGAACCATGACGAAAGCCTTCCTACAGTCTAAGAAAATGCAGTCTACCCTCCCCCCTTCTCTCTCTCTCTCTTGTTTTCTGTCACCCTGTCGTAAAACTCAAGTAGGTTTCCCTTCCCTGAAACCATACTAGTTATCATACAAAAGCTCATTCCTTTCTGTCTGCTCTACCACTCTTTTCCTGATATGTTTATCTATGACTCTGCATTGCTATACATGTCAGTGAAACTGGTCTGTAATTTAATGCTACCTGTCTACTTTTCTTAAAAATCGGAACTAAATTTGCTGTCTTCCACACCTCAAATGTGCTGAGGATTGAAAGTGGCACACACAGTGCCTCTGTTCCCTCTCTCATGACCCACAGAGAGGTGTTGTTCGGCTCCATTGCCTTTGAGGTATCTAGTTCACTTAGCAACCTCTGCAGTTCTTTCTCGATTGTGTGCATTGTGTCCAGCACTTGTTGGTGTACCCTACCATTCTGGTTTGCTGGAGTCCTTTCTGTCTCCACTGAAAATGCTTCCTTAAATCTCCTGTTGAGCTTCTAACATACTTCTTGGTCGTTTCTTGTGATCTCCTCTCCTTCCTTCCTCAGCCTGATTACCTGGTCCTTGAATTTGTTTTTCTCCTGTTGCGGCTGTACAGCAGCTTTAGGTCAAATGTGACTTTCGATGTTATGTCAATCTTGTATAACGGCTGGGCTCCCCTCCTTATGCATGCATATTCGTGTCTGGCTCCCCGACTAATCTCCTTATTTTCCTGGGTCTTTTGTCTTATATAGTTTTTCCATTCTCTAGGGCATTTAGTTTTGGCTTCATTACACCTTTGAGAGAACCAAGGGCTCGTTCTGGACTTCCTATTGTTTCTGTTGCCCTTACGTACCAACTTCTCCTTTGTCTCCTTGCATTTTGTGGTCACATATTCCATCATTTCATATATTATTTTTCCCTACAGATCTCTTTCCTGCTGTACCTCATGCAGGAAATTCCTCATGGAGAAAGAGACTACATTGTAGGTACAATTCAGTCCGGAGAACATAAAGTAGTCATTGGAGTGATGTATAACCCACCACAGAACTGCAGGAGGCCAAGAGAGGAGTACGAAGAAAACAACAGGTGATGGTGGACACACTGGCTGAGGTGGCAAGAAGAGCTCACTCGAGCAGAGCAAAGTTACTGGTAATGGGCGATTTCAACCACAGGGAGATCGACTGGGAAAACCTGGAGCCACATGGGGGTCCCGAAACATGGAGAGCCAAGATGATGGATGTGGTACTTGAAAACCTCATGCATCAACATGTCAGGGACACAACCAGAGAGAGAGGGGAGGATGAGCCAGCAAGACTGGATCTTGTGTTCACCCTGAGCAGTTCAGACATTGAGGACATCACTTATGAGAGGCCCCTTGGAGCTAGCGATCATGTGGTTCTGAGTTTTGACTATATAGTAGAGTTACAAGTGGAGAAGGTAACAGGAACTGAAGGGGACAGGCCAAACTATAAAAGGGGGGACTACACAGGTATGAGAAACTTCCTGCAGGAGGTTCAGTGGGACAGAGAAATGGTAGGAAAATCAGTAAACGAGATGATGGAATATGTGGCAACAAAGTGCAAGGAGACAGAGGAAAGTTTTGTTCCCAAGGGAAACGGAAATAATAGGAAGACCAAAACGAGTCCTTGGTTTACCCGAAGGTGTAGGGAGGCAAAAACTAAGTGCAACAGAGAATGGAAAAGGTACAGGAGGCATAGGACCCAGGAAAACAAGGAGATTAGTAGAAGAGCCAGAAACGAGTATGCACAGATAAGGAGGGAGGCCCAGCGACAGTATGAAAACGACATAGCATCGAAAGTCAAATCTGACCCGAAACTGCTGTATAGCCACATTAGGAGGAAGACAACAGTCAAGGACCAGGTGATAAGGCTGAGGAAGGAAGGTGGAGAACTCACAAGAAACGATCAAGAGGTATGTGAGGAGCTCAACACGAGATTTAAGGAAGTATTTACAGTAGAGACAGGAAGGACTCTGGGGGGACAGACCAGATGGGGACACCAGCAAGGAATACACCAACAAGTGTTGGACGACATACATACAGATGAGGAGGAGGTGAAGAAACTGCTAAGGGACATCGATACCTCAAAGGCAATGGGACCAGACAACATCTCCCCGTGGGTCCTTAGAGAGGGAGCAGATATGTTGTGCGTGCCACTTACCACAATCTTCAACACATCCCTGGAAACTGGGCAACTACCTGAGGTATGGAAGACGGAAATGTAGTTCTCATTTTTAAAAAAGGAGACAGAAAAGAGGCACTAAACTATAGACCTGTGTCATTGACGTGTATAGTATGCAAAATTATGGAGAAGATTATCAGGAGGAGAGTGGTGGAGCACCTGGAACGGAACAGGAGTATAAATGCCAACCAGCACGGATTCACGGAAGGCAAATCCTGTGTCACAAACCTTCTGGAGTTTTATGATAAAATAACAGAAGTAAGACAAGAGAGAGAGGGGTGGGTTGATTGCATCTTCTTGGACTGCAAGAAGGCCTTTGACACAGTTCCTCACAAGAGATTAGTGCAGAAGCTAGAGCATCAGGCGCATATAACAGGAAGGGCACTGCAATGGATCAGAGAATACCTGACAGGGAGGCAACAACGAGTCATGGTACGTAATGATGTATCACAGTGGGCACCTGTGACGAGCGGGGTCCCACAGGGGTCGGTCCTAGGACCAGTGCTATTTTTGGTATATGTGAACGACATGACAGAAGGGTTAGACTCAGAAGTGTCCCTGTTTGCAGATGATGTGAAGTTAATGAGGAGAATTAAATCTGATGAGGACTAGGCAGGACTTCAAAGAGACCTGGACAGACTGGACACCTGGTCCAGCAAATGGCTTCTCGAATTTAATCCTGCCAAATGCAAAGTCATGAAGATGGGGGAGGGGCACAGAAGACCACAGACAGAGTATAGGCTAGGTGGCCAAAGACTGCAAACCTCACTCAAGGAGAAAGATCTTGGGGTGAGTATAACACCGAGCATGTCTCCGGAAGCACACATCAATCAGATAACTGCTGCAGCATATGGGCGCCTGGCAAACCTGAGAACAGCATTCCGATACCTTAGTAAGGAATCATTCAAGACACTGTACACCGTGTATGTCAGGCCCATACTGGAGTATGCAGCACCTGTTTGGAACCCGCACTTGATAAAGCACGTCAGGAAACTAGAGAAAGTACAAAGGTTTGCGACAAGGTTAGTTCCAG
>NC_069419.1:56256862-56369362 GCF_026875155.1 Cherax quadricarinatus
TTTGACATTTTACAATAGGAGAGGAGAGTTATTAAATGGAGAGTTAGAGGTATTGGGAAGATGGAGGGAATATTTTGAGAAATTGTTAAATGTTGATGAAAATAGGGAAGCTGTAATTTCGTATACAGAGCAAGAAGGAATAACATCTTGTAAGAGCCAGTTGTGAGTGTGGGGGAAGTTCGTGAGGCAGTGGGTAGAATGAAAGGGGGTGGGGCAGCTGGGATTAATGGGATAAAGAGAGAAATGTTAAAACCAAGTGGGAGTACAGTTTTGGAGTGGTTGGTGCCATTATTTAATAAATGTATGGAAGAGGTTAAGGTACCTAGGGATTGAGAGAGAGTGTGCATCCTTCCTTTGTATAAAGGAAAAGGGGACAAAAGAGAGTGCAAAATTTATAAGGGAGTAAGTATGTTGAGTATACCTGGAAGAATTAAGAGTAAGACGGAGAGTAGGATAGCAGACGAACATGGAGGCTTTAGGAAAGTTACGGTGCGTACAGTGAAACATATAGGTGAACAGTATTCAGATAAGTGTCATTTATGGATTTGGAAAAGGCATATGATAGGGTGGATAGGGAGGCAATATGGCAGATGTTGCAAGTGTATGGAATAGGAGATAGGTTACTGAAAGCAGTGAAGAGTTTTTACGAGTATAGTGAGGCTCAGGTTAGAGTATGTAGGAGAGAGTGAGATTATTTCCCATTAAGCATAGGCCTTAGACAAGGATGTGTGATGTCACCGTGGTTGTTCAGTATATTTATACATGGGGTTGTAAGAGAAGTGAATGTAAGGGTCTTGGCAAGAGGTGTGGAGTTAAAAGATACAGGATCTAACACAAAGTGGGAGTTGTCACAGTTGCTCTTTGCTTATGACATCATGCTTTTGGGAGATTCTGATAAGAAGTTGCAGAGGTTGGTGGACGAATTTGGTAGCGTATGTAAAAGAAGAAAATTAAAAGTAAAAATATAGGAAAGAGTAAGGTGATGAGGATAACTAAAAGATTAGGTGACAAAAGATTGCATATCAGATTGGAAGGAGAGAGTATGGAGGAGGTGAATGTATTCAAATATTTAGGAGTGGACGTGTCAGCAGATGGGTTTATGAAGGATGAGGTGAATCATGGAAATGATGAGGGAAAAAGGGCAAGTGGTGTACTGAGGAGTCAGTGGAGACAAAGAACTTTGTCCTTGGAAACAAAGAGGGGAATGTATTAGAGTATAGTTATACCAACACTTCTATATGGGTGTGGAGCATGAGTGGTGAATGTTGCAATGAGGAGAAGGCTGGAGGCAGTGGAGATATCATGAGTGAGGGCAATGTGTGGTTTGAATATAATGCAGAGAATTCGTAGTTTGGAAATTAGGAGGAGGTGTGGGATTACCAAAACTATTATCCAGAAGGCTGAGGAGGGGTTGCTGAGGTGGTTCGGACATGTAGAGACAATGCAATGAAATAGAATGACTCCGAGAGTGTATAAATCTGTAGTGGAGGGAAGGTGGGGTAAGGATCGGCTGAGAAAAGGTTGGAGGGAAGGGGTAAAGGAGGTTTTGTGTGCGAGGGGCTTGGACTTCCAGTAAGCATGCGTGAGCATATTTGATATTAGTGAATGGAGAAAAATGGTTTTTAATACTTGATGTGCTGTTGGAGTGTGAGCAAAGTAACATTTATGAAGGGATTCAGGGAAGCCGGCAGGCCTGATTTGAGTCCTGGAGATGGAAGTACAGTGTCTGCCCTCTGAAGGAGGGGGTATTACTGTTGTAGTTTTATAACTGGGAAGACAATGATGGAGTGAATGATGATGAAAGTTTTTATTTTTCAGGCCACTCTGCCTTGGTGGGAATCGGCCGATGTGTTAAAATAATAAATAAAAATTAAATAAATAAATAAATAAATAAATAATTATATGTATATAATATATATATATATATATATATATATATATATATATATATATATATATATATATATATATATATATATATATATATACACACACACACACACACACACACACACACATATATATATATATATATATATATATATATATATATATATATATATATATATATATATATATATATATATATAACATGTGTGTGTGTGTGTGTGAGGGGAAAAGTTCAATAGATAGGAGTAGCGAGGGAGTGTATAGTAACAATAGTTTCATTGCCAGCTACTTGTTAAGGTAGGGTAAGTCTAGCTCCCACTATCCCTTCCCCTCCCCCCCCCCCCGAAAGGTGACGTGTGGGGCTCCTGTCAAACAGTAAATCACTCGACTCACAGCTCCCAACACTACTCTTGGAATGACAGAGAGGGTCACCTGCCAACCAACGAGAAGAATAGGAGACGGACTAACGTCCTGAGACGTCCCATGTTTAATCTACTTACCTGTTATGTAAGCCAACACAGGACCTAACCCCTCATCATAGCAGTGGTAACGAACCTGTTTTCCTGTCATCTGAAGCAATTATTCACGGCTACACTCTGTGAAGAACGAGCCGGTGGTGGTCACCAACACCTGCTACCCCCCCCCCCCTCACATCAGCAACGGCTATGATTTCAACAACACGCAGTGTCACCAACACATGACACCCCATTACCACGATATATCTATATTAGCATTGAGTTCAAATGTAATTTGTTCATTTCATTTTTCATTTTTCTTTCAATTAGGATACCCATTCATGTTTTATTGTTTTACATTTTCCATTTCTAAATAATAAAGTGTTTATCATTGTCTGTTATTATTTCTTTTTCTATTCATTAATTTTCCTGAGGAGGAGCCAGCCTTGGTAATACTGACTGAAGTTGTTACAGGGCTGAGTAAGCCTTCACAAGTGGCGACCCTGCCAGGATCAACTCTACTGAATCAAGATTCAATTCCATCTTGAATCTACCATTGGAACTTCAACGCCACATACCACAGACGGTTACCACCAGCCATGAGTAATCATTCTTTATGGTAGGACTATGGTACAGGTATTTAAAAGATTCAGCGATTGTTATAGTCTCAGTTTATTGTAAGTTAAGTCAGGCTGGATATAATATTTAATTCTGCCACCTTTTCGAGCTTGAAACACTTTGGAGGATTAGACTCTAGGGACCCGAGATTTTCCAGTGACAATTTGTTTCACTTAGCTCTTTATTATATCAAGGGAACTGTCGTAGGACACTCTTGATTTGTTGGTGAGAAGATTGGATAGTCAAGCGACCCCATTCTACTTAATGTTTGCTCGGAGCCGGCATAGAACCCTTCGTTTTCATTAATACATATTGTTTAACTGAAGCAGGGATCGAGCCCTCTGGTTTATTTACAGTTTGAGCAGAGCAGGAATTGAACCCTCCGTTTTCTTTAATACCCATTTCATTTCCCCTGATGGTTTAAGTTATTCTTGCAAGTATGGAGGAATACCAGTTTTGGATGAACACTGGAAGTATGTTAGGAATAACAGGGAAAAATTTAGAATCTTTCATTAGTGCTAAGATCCAGGAAAGACTTGAAAGAGAGAGAATTGAGAGATAAGAAAGACAGTTAGAAAGGGAAAGAGAAGATAAAGAGGAGAAAGAGAACCTTGAAAGACAGGAGAAAAAGGAGAGAGAGAATTGAGAGAGAAATCCGAGAAAGACAGTTAGAAAGGGAAAGAGAAGACAAAAAAGAGCATGATAGACTTGATCGTGAAGAAACAAGTACGTGAGGAACAAGTTAAAATTAAGAGAACTTGAGGAAAGAGCATAGGATAGAGAACATGAGTTAATAGAGAGAGAAAAGGATTGCGAGCTCAGAAAATCTCGCCTTGAATTAGAGAATAAAAAGTTAACTTTTACACAACAACAATTAGAGGAAGGAGTAATGGAACAACGTGCAGTCAGTGCACATATTCCAACATCTAATTTACCTCCCTTCACAGAGGGGGACGACATAACTTCATACATCATTAGGTTCGAAAATACTGCTACCCTCTGTGAATGGCCTGCTGACACCTGGGCTACCAGGTTAGGAATGTTATTTTATGGTACAGCCTTGAATATCTATGCAACTTTGTCGCAGGATATCATATGTAATTATAACCTACTGAAGAAGGCAATCCTTAAAGCATATCAAAAAACCACAAATTCTTACAGGAAAGATTTCAGGTATGCCACCTTACAGCCTGGCCAGAACTTTCAGCAGTTACAGGTAACACTTTTTCGTTTGTTCGACTTTTGGATAGAGAGTTCAGGAATTGATCACAGTTTTGAATCTCTTAGAGACTTCATGGTTGCTGACCAGTTCCTGACAGCTCTTCCCCACCAGATAAGAACATTCATTAAAGAACGTAACCTGATTAAAGCTGAGGAAGTTGCTGAGGCCACTGACTTGTATGCTGAGGCTCACAATTCCTATAAAGACCTAAAGGGATCGAACCTTAAGGGCAATGGTTCACCTGAACCAAAGATTAAGAAGCCTACAGTAGAAGCAAAGTCACCAGCTATTATACCAACCTGTCATCGATGTGGTGGTATCGGGCATGAACGTCCAGATTGTCCTTCCAAGAAAATAGAGAAAGTTGGAAGATGTTCTGTTGACGGTAATGACCAAGCACCCTTCTGTTCAGGAGCAGTTAATGGTATAAAAGTCTCAGATATATTACGTGACACTGGATGTACGTGCATCGTAATTTCGGACAAACTGTTCCCTTACTTTAAAACCTCTCGTGTGTCCTCTATTCTTTCAGATTACATGGGTCGTGAAAATACTTTCCCTACAATACGTTGTTACTTGAAAACTAAATGGTTCACCGGTTGGACTAATGCGGTACTAGCCCCAATTACTTGTTCAATAATAGTGGGTAACATTAAAGGTGCCGTTCTTCCTTCAGAGGCGGATCTTTCGTCACCACCCGTGGATCTAAGTTTTCCAGTTCCTCTTCCTTGCAAGTTAAATAATCCTCATAACAATTCTGCACCGGAAGCTACATTGTCTCGTACTGTTCATTTGGGGGTGGAAACAGATGATACTGCTCTTGATAGCGAGGTAGCAGGATCACCTGTCCACTCGTCGGGTGAAAGTAAGGGTATTGCCTCCGACACTCTCAATGTCTTGACTAGGGCTCAGACCATAACCCCGGTTTCTCCTACCTCCTCTTCTCCCACCGTGAGTCCTTTTATTTTCCCAGATTTTATGTCCAAGGATGACTTTGTCAATATACAGCGCAATTGCCCTTCACTTCGGGATTGTCATAATCAAGCTTTTAACAACAAAGTTATCCATGGGAGATACGTATCTCATAAGTTTGAATATATTAATGGTATCTTATATAAGTCGGTCTTTAAATCTCATTCTTCAGTGATAGATTATTCCCTACTTGTTGTTCCTAAACCATGCCGAGAGACTGTTCTTCAAATGGCTCATGATTTGCCAGTGACTGAACACTTGGCCCATCGTAAGATGTGGCATAAACTCAAGCACACTTATTTTTGGCCAAGCATGTACTTACAGGTTACAAAGAAGTATAGTTCTTGCAATAGGTGTCAGGTGCTTACTGCACAAAATACACACACTCCTAAGTCCTGTATATTTATTAAATCTAAAACTTCCCTCCTGCAGAAACGAGATACTCCACCATAGAAAAGGAATGTTTAGCCCTTGTGTGGGGTATCTCCAAGCTTAAATTTTATTTGCTGGGAAAAGAATTAATTTTAGAAACGGACCACAAACCTTTGATATACCTAGAAACTTTTAAGGGAACCAACAGTCGCCTCTTGAGGTGGACATTGGCACTACAGACTTTTAAGTTCCATATTGTGTATATCAATGGTTCATCCAATTATTTCTCTGGCTGGTTAAGTCGTGACAGTCAGTAGAAGATTTGTTGCCTTACGTGACTTCCACATGTTAGAAATTTTTCCTCGCCTATTCTTCTTATACTCCTTGACTATAAGTCTTGGTATGGGAGAGTGTGAGGGAAAAGTTCAATAGATAGGAGTAGCGAGGGAGTGTATAGTAACAATAGTTTCATTGCCGGCTACTTGTTAAGGTAGGGTCAGTCTAGCTCCCACTATCCCTTCCCCTCCCTCCCCCCCCCGAAAGGTGACGTGTGGGGCTCCGGTCAAACAGTAAATCACTCTACTCACAGCTCCCAACACTACTCTTGGAATGACAGAGAGGGTCACCTGCCAACCAACGAGAAGAATAGGAGACGGACTAACGTCCTGAGACGTCCCATGTTTAATCTACTTACCTGTTATGTAAGCCAACAAAGGACCTAACCCCTCATCATAGCAGTGGTAATGAACCTGTTTTCCTGTCATCTGAAGCAATTATTCACGGCTACACTCTGTGAAGAACGAGCCGGTGGTGGTCACCAACACCTACTACCCCCCCCCCTTCCCCACATCAGCGATCCACATCAGTGGACCCCCGGTTATCGGTCGGTTTGGTTATTGGCCAACTCGGTTATCGGCGTTTTTTTCAGCACCCGGTTATCGGCTGTTTGCTCGGTTATTGGAGGGTTTGGACACGTCTATCTGCTGGCTGGGGCAGCTCTTGTGCTTCAGTTTGGCTTTGTCTCTCGGTGGCAGAGGAGGCTTCTGCTCATATATCCAAACATTTTACTTGTTTACCATTGTTTTTAGTGGGGGTTTTTTGCAGTGCAACTGTGAAATAAGTAACCATGGCTTCAAAAAAAGTTCCTAGTAAAGTTCCTGTGGTAAAGAAAGTGAGAAACACCATGGAATTTAAGCATGAAGTGATCAAAAAGTTTGAAAGTGGTATGAAGGTGATGGAACTTGCCAGGATGTACAGCAAGAATAAATCAACAATTACATCCATCCTGGCAAAGAAAGAACAAATCAAAGATGCTAAAGTTGCAAAAGGATTAGTTTCTCTAATTAAACAAAGGCCACCAATAATGGAAGAGATGGAAAAGTTATTATTATTGTGAATTAAGGAAAAAGAATAAGTGGGAGACAGTGTAGTGGAGTCTACTGTTTGTGAGAAGGCAAAGCAGTTGCATAAGGATCTCGCAAAGAAAATGTCTGGAACAAGTGCTGCAGTTTGTGAATTTAGGGCCAGCAAAGGATGGTGCATACACAGTGCTGTAAGGCATGTTGAGGCTGCAAGTTCAGACAAATGTGCAGCTGAACAGTATGTTCACAAATTCCAGGACTACGTAAAGGCTGAAGGAATCGAACCCCAACAAGTTTTCAGTTGTGACGAAACAGGACTGTTTTGGAAGAAAATGCCAAAGAGGACCTACATTACCCAGGAGGAAAAGGCACTGCCAGGGCACAAGCCTATGAAAGACAGGCTTACTCTTTTGTTGTGTGGTAATGCTAGTGGGGATTTCAAAGTGAAGCCTTTACTTGTGTATCACTCAGAAAATCCCAGAGTGTTTAAGAAAAACAATGTCATGAAGAATAGATTGTGTGTGATGTGGAAAGCTAATCATTAGGCATGGGTCACAAGGCAAATTTTCAAAGAGTGGGTTAATGATGTATTCCACCCAAGTGTGAAAAAATACCTCCTGGAAAAGAAATTGCCGCTCAAGTGCCTCCTGTTACTGGACAATGCTCATGCACATCCTCCAGACTTGGAAGACCAAGTGTTTAGGGACTTCAGTTTTATAAAAGTGAAGTTCTTGCCTCCTAACACTACTCCTCTTCTCCAGCCCGTGGACCAGCAGGTCATTTCTAACTTTAAAAATCTCTACACAAAAGCAGTGTTTCAAAAGTGCTTTGAAGTGACATCGGACACTCAGTTGACCCTAAGAGAGTTCTGGAGGAATCACTTCACTATCCTCCATTGCATTAGCCTTATAGGTAAGGCTTGGGAGGGAGTGACTTCCAGGACTTTGAACTCTGCTTGGAGAAAACTGTGGCCGGATTGTGTCCAAGAGAAGGATTTTGAAGGGTGTGAGACTCACCATGACCCTGACCCTGCCGACCCTGTGGACTCTATTGTGTGTTTGGGGAAGTTCCTGGGGTTGGAGGTGAGTGGTGAGGATGTGGAAGAGTTGGTGGAGGACCACAGGGAAGAGCTTACTACTGGTTCTAGTGGCATTAAAAGACAAAAGGGAAGTAACCCCAGAGAAGGTATTACTGCCTAAAGTCTTCATGGAGGGGGATTCCCCTTCCAAACACTTACTCCTCCCTCTTTCCTCCTCCCTATCTTCCAGAAGCCAGCATTAGCCTTCAATAAAGGTATGTAATACTTACATAACTGTAATTTTTTTTTTTTTTGAATATTTTTGTTGGGAACGAATTAATTTTATTTCCATTAATTCTCTTGGGAAATATTAATTCGGTTATCGGCCATTTCGGTTATCAGCTGACCTTCAGGAAAGGATTATGGCCGATAACCGGGGTCCACTGTATTTGCTAGAGTGTTTCAACGTCCTAGCCTTCACAAAATATTGTCAAGATTACTAAAGCAGCTTATTACTAGCTCCCTAACCCCTGATAAAATAGCAAGAATGTTTTATTATCTTTAAAAAATATAAATTATAAAAAATGCTAAAATATATTTTAGCAATGTAATAAAGAGAATAGAGGAAATCAGCTCTAATATATATTATTTAAGTATGAATACTGGTTAGAGAGCCCGTCGTAAGTCCGAGGCGTCGGTAAACGAGTATGTCTCTAAGTGAGGAGAGACTGTATTTGTTCCATAGTCTGAAACAATGTGAAGTTGAAGTGACAGTTTGGAGCCTTATATACTGTCAGAAGGTGAAGTGTAATCCACTAGTAGAACAAAGAAGGTAATTACTGAGAGGTCACATCCCTCTCAGATCCAACAATTCTCACTTGTAGAAGTTGTCAAAAGTGTTTTCTCTTCTGTACTAAGACACCATTATGTTGCAGTGTCTGACGGTGTAAGATACATGTGCAACAGTTAGGTATCTTTATTCCGAAATGTATTGCCTACACAGTAGGCGTCTTCAGTCGGATACAGAAACGTTTCGGAATAAAGATACCTAACTGTTGTACATGTGTCCGTATTTTATGCAACATTAATATTCAGCCGACACTGTGAGCATGAGAAAACCCTACTAGTAAATCATCCTTTTTCCAAACCAGATTCACATTTCAAAAATAGCTAATCAAAACGAAGTTATTCTTCCTTGATAAAACTTGCTCTCCCCTCGCTTAAAATCCCAAATTCTCATAAAAATTTACTTTACAATCACCACAACACAACGTAACCAAAACTAATATGATTTCATAACATTTGTCAATGAATATTACGATAATTATAACATGTAAACAATCTGGGCCCCAAAATCTTTGCAGCTTAGCCAATATATATCAGATGCTGTAGCTTGATTACTAGCGCACTCAGCTCACACACTGAGATCCGTGAAAGGCGAAAACATTATTACGTGTTTCCTGGGTGTTAGTCGACTGATGTGGGTCGCATCTTGGGGACAAAATTAATCTAATTTGCCCGAAATGCTCTGCATAACAAGGGGCTTCCTCTATAGCAGTATGTCATTGATGTCAGCAAAAGCAAAAGACTCGTCAGGAAACGCAACATTCCCTCAATGAAAAACAGAGGCTTCACGAGTACAATGCGAGTCAACACAATAAGTGGCAGGGGCCCAAGACCATTTCATTGCCTCCCAGCGTACATAAGGGGGATTACCAATAGACCCCCTGGCTGTCTATAAGAAAGCACTGGACATGCTTCTAAAGTCAGTACCTGACCAGCCGGGCTGTGGTTCGTACGTCGGTTTGCGTGTGGCCAGCAGTAACAGCCTGGTTGATCTACTACGAGGCCTGGTCTCAAACCGGGACACGGGGGCGTTGACCCTAGAAACCTTCTCCATGTATCTCCAGGAAGGTCTTTATACAGTGTAAATGTAGAAATAAAGATTATTATGCTCTCACTACTAATACAAAGCTATATTAATTCCATAGTATATCACATCCAGGTTCGAGTGGTTGAGCCTCCTGACGGGGTACGCCCTGGTGGTGTCGTTGCTGATGACCGGGTTTATAGTGGTGAGGATCGTGGGGATCTTGGCACTGCATGAAAACCAAGAAGACTGGGTGCCGCTCCTCACTGGCACCGTCTTCTACCTCCTAGGCCCCACAGGATCCATTCTTCTGTTGCGCTTCGCTAGGGAGCTTCCTAACCTCATAATCAGGTCAGTGGAAAAATAAACGATGCAATCCCATACCTTCTTGAATTGATATTATTAGTTATTAATTATTATTTTAATTATAATTTTAATTATTGTTATTGTTTAATTATTTTTAGCATTAACATTAATTATTCATGGGGTCATGTAACGCATGCAAGCAATAGGTAACCAAGTTTATTCTATGGAAGAGGAGAAGTAGCTTCAATTCTTTCGCTCAAGACCATTCGCCAGCAACAAGGCATTCTCTCACTCTTTTGAAGAGGCCACTTCTGGAAAACATTGGCCAAGAAATAAGGGAAGATAAAGGTGTGTATTGGTAACTGCGAGACTCTAGCCTCCAGCCTTGCCCACTCCCCGTCAGTTACTCATAGTCACTATGAATCCATGTCTCGCAGGTCTTGTAACACCTACCTTTTAAACCGTGTATAAAATCTTCTGATAAACATATGACTTATTGACTACTTTAGATATCAGCTTTGTTTTCTTGTCCACAATTCCCTGTCAGTTTTATATGTCTCCTGAGTATCATATAGGTCATGATCATCGTCATCGCCGGTTTTTCTATTGTATTGTAAGATTTTGTTCCTTTAGTCTTTCATCGGTGATGCATCTCAGCCATTTGGCAACTCCTGTAACCAATTTGCGGACTTTCTCTAGCTTCCTATGTCCTTTTCTTTATCTGAGGTACGCAAACTTTGTCTCAGTCTATGTTCAGTTTAATGTTTTCTTTTCTTCCTCACATCTCTTGTGTTGTCCAGGTTGGTAGCCACCTGCAAGACGAGTTTGGCAGTCTGCTCAGCTCTTTCCTGTATCTCGCCAGTCATGTTATTTACCTGAATTTTAGTTACGTAAATAAGTAACAATGGCAATTCCGTAAATATTCCTGATACAGTAAAGTGCATTTTCATTTAATCTTGTCTGACTTTCCAATATTTAGATTAGTCTCCTGTGAGATAAAGTGTCAAATATGAGGGAAGCAGGAAAAGCCTTTGTGTCCGTTATTTTTCCAGACAAAAATTCGATTACAGCCGCGATGTCGCCCGTGGGTGTTCTGGTTAGTACGCGCCTCTCTTGTACAATGACAACAAGAGAATCAGCAAGACACATGCGAAGTAATTTGGTTTCTTCACTGACGAAACTTAGTGCCGGCTCAGTAGGCTTCAGTAAAAGTAACGGAGATGTACATATAAGGTAATCAGTCCCCCAGCCTGGAGAAAAAGTAAGTTTGAGGTGGACAATCCCTCAGCCTTGGTATGCGTCCAACTTCACAAAGATATGTAAGCTTACTGAAGTGTTCCGTTACTCCTATGGTCATACTTCCGTTGGTGGCCCCGCCTCCTGTGATGCCATGAACATTTCCACTCCCACTGTCAGTATAAAATTGTCTGTTTTCCTCAGCATCACTTTCACTGAAGCTATGGAGCTGAATGTACACCTAGGCTGTGGTAATGACCATCTCAAACTTAATTCTTCTCCAGGCTGAAGGATCCATTACCTCATTTGCAATTATAATACTTTTCCTGTGTTGATAACCCGCACATAAGAGAATGAAACTCATGACGATGTTTCGGTTCGACTTGTACCATTAACTAGTATCAGTCAGAGACGATGTTGAACATCTTATGAAGTTCAACAATGCCAGGTTAGTCGTGTAGGAAGATATATGACGACGTAAGCGTGTAAGGTTGTCCTAGTAGCCGTCAGTATTAAAACCCATTAAAATTCCTGGCAGTTACATCATATCCAGATTGCTGATCAACAGGATATTGCACATTCTAGAGACACTGTAACATAATGTTGACAAGTCCTTCTCAAACTCATCCAATACCACTACTATGCTACAACTTTACCACTACTGTACTATACTACTATACTACTTCTAATACTACTTCTACTACTACTACTACTACCACCACTACTACCTTTCACAGCGTGCCACTATGAATACTTAGTTTCTTAATTATCTCTGTATTAGGACTGAAGAATCCCGTCGTTGCGAAACGTTTCCTTTAATAAATGTCCTGAACTGTACATAAAAGTTAAAACCCGAGCAGAAGAAGTATTCTCCAGTTATTGCACAAATCCAGCAAAATTTCTTCCTGCACATCCTAAACCTAAGAAATGTTTCATGAATTTCGTAAGATAAATAAACCGTAAAGACTGATGCTGGTCACAAATATTATATCTGTATGCATCAGTTTCCACAGCACTAGTGAAAAGTAGTGTATATTTGACCTCTAACATGGAAAGAACAAGTCCAGTTCCTTGGATCAAATTATCATGTAGGGTGGGTATTGAAACGTAAAGGATAATTGGGGAATATGGGAGTAAGGGGTTATGTAGGCAGGGGATAGGCAGGTGAGGTGGTAGGAGAGAGGATTAGCGGAGGCAGGTAATATGAGGTCACTGGTGACTACACCTTCACCTCTCATTACTCTACCCACCACACTACTCACCCTTTCACTACTTGAAATAAAATATAAGAAACAGAAATACAATAACGGGGACAGTGAATATTACTATTCTACTCAAACACAGTTTATTATTGAGTCCTTGTACAATAATATATTTGGGAACAGGAGTACATTATTGGGGTTTAGATAAATGGGGTGGTACATATAAGCAGTGAGACAAGGAACACAATCAACTTGACGAAAATGAAAATAACTTACAATATAGTTCAGAGGACAGTTCACCACAGGAACTAAGCCACAGGTCCCAAGACCTGTACAGCATGAGTACTGCTCCAAGCCAGTACTCTGCCCAATGTCTCCAACAGAGAGCCCCGTCAGATCAGAGCTCTGCCCCACGCCGCAGCTCTGCTTGACTCTCCCTACTCAGAGCTCTGCACACAGCAGCAGCTCCGCTCGAAGTCCCCCGATCATGCTCTTCCTTGGGCTTATATGGTGGTCCAAGCACCCTCCACAATGAGGTGTGCACCAAGTGTTACGACCTGACGCCTAGATCTGACGCCAATGACGAACAAAGGAGCTGATACTTAAGCCGAAAAGGCGTGGCTGCTTAGCCACTTGCCAAGGCAAGGTGACCATATAATTAGGTCTCCCTAGAGACCTTACAAGCCCAGCTGAACTACATCACAAAATGCCCTAGAATCAAAGCAAAATAATTCAATAATGAAAAATAATATTTTACCACTTAGAGATTAGAAGTGGCAAACTAATACCTACACAACCCATTTAGAAGATCAATCTTCTACAAAGGAGGATACACGGGTTCTGAAATATTGAAGCCGATCAGAGTTTTTTTTCCAGTTATCACAATGAATCAAAATCTGGGAAATTTATTTATTTATTTATTTATTTATTTATTTATTTATTTTATGTCTTTGCAAACAGTACATTGAGATTTTGTATTTACAATAAATATCTATTTAACTGTTACGACTTTACCTTGGCGCCTAGGAGCACTTACAAAATATTAAAAAATACAGTACACTAGGGCCGCACTTGTAACTTCACAGAAGCTCTAAACAAGTGATGATCAGGAACGGCAGATAAACTCACATTTATGTAGAAATTTTGTAGAGATTTATGTAGAGATTTTTTTATTGACTCTATGGTATCTTTTTCGGTATATATATGGAAAATAGTGATTCAATGTGTTTTTTATTCACCTCTATCACATCAGGTTGTCAAGCTATACGGAAACGTTACTTTTCTCTTTTCGTATAACATAAGTAAATGAGAAAGTGGTATATTACCAGTTAAAATACTTACCCTATATTGACTTACATGTTAAATCTTATATAGTTTTCTGTATTTTCAGATTATTAATATGTCTAGAAGCTTCATAAATTCACCAGACATATTTTACTATGTCTGCGGGCAATTCACCCCTTCGTATTCGCGGAACATTACTCTTTTATTGAAGCGCTGCTGCTTTGCTAATTTTGGATGCAAACTTGGAGACCAGGACAAACCATTTGCACCACGCAAAGCTTGCAAGAATTACATCTGTAAGCTCCAAATGTGGTCAGTTGGAAACCTTGGAGTACCAGTGGTATGGCGGGAGCAGACGAACCACCATGATGACTGCTACTTTTGTATGACAAAAGTAGCTGGATTCAACAAGAACACTAAAGATTGCATAATATACCCAAATATTCCTTCAGCAATAAGGTCTATTCCACACTCTGAAGATATTCCTGTACCTGTGCTGCCTGAGACATGGCAAATTTCATCAGAGTTTGATACCAGTGATTCTAAGGAGTTGGAAGTAGAGTATGAAACACCAACAAATGACGATCCCAAACCCTTCAACCAAGTTGAGCTCAGTGATGCAATGAGAGACCTTAACCTTTCAAAAGAAAGTGCACAGTTACTTAGCTCTAGACTGAAGGAACACAGGATTTTAGCTCCTGGAACAACATTCGCTTGGTGCCGTCATCGTGAAGCGGAATTTAATCATTTCTTTGACAAAGATGAATCTTTAGTTTTCTGTTCAAATTTTTCTGGCCTTATTGAACACATGGGGATGTCACACAAAGCAGATGAATGGAGACTCTTCATTGATTCTTCTAAAAGAAGTTTAAAGGCTGTAGCTCTCTGTAATGGCAACACAGCTGCATCTGTGCCACTTGGCCATAGTGTCCAAATATTAGAAACTTACGCAGATAGGAAGACACTGATATCTGCAATAAAGTACTAGAACCACAATTTTCTCATTTGTGGTGATTTAAAAGCTATTGCTCTCCTACTATGTCTTCAGGGGGGATACACCAAGTATCCCTGTTTTCTGTGTCTTTGGGATAGTATAGTAGGGCAGACAGCCAACACTGTGAACAAAAAGACTGGCCACCAAGAACCAGCTTCTTATCCGGAAATCACAACGTAAAAACCGTGCCACTAGTCGACCCCAAGAAAATTCTGCTGCCACCACTCCACATCAAATTAGGGCTTATGAAAAATTTTGTGAAGGCCTTGAACAAAAATGGAATTGCTTTTAAGGACCTGGGGTCAAAGCTAAAGACAGGAATCTTTGCTGGCTCTCAGATTTGGGTACAGATGAAGGACAAGCATTTTGAAGCATTAGCAGGTGTCGAGGTGAATGCCTGGTTTTCATTCAAGCAGATTGTCCACAACTTCCCGGGAAACAGGCACTCCCCCGAATATGAAAAAAATGATCCAAGACTTGATTTCAAGTTTCCAACAACTTGTGTCTAGATTTTTTTTTTTTTTTAGATTTTACCACCCAAGTGGGTAGTTCATTGTACACCCCATATCCATCCTGTGGACGGTAGCGCAAGAGCATATGAATGCACAAAAGGCCTAGGAACTAGGCCCCAAAAGGGTTAACAGGTGTACATATGGGTTTATAGCTACATATCTACAGTTCACTTATCTGTTACAAGCAATTTTAGGAAATTTGCTTAGTATATCTGGTATCTTATTTTCATTAATAAGATATCTTGACATGTCTGTCTGTCTCTGTATTCTTCAATAAGCGGACAATTAAGCTCATTGTGTTCAAGACAGTTACCACATAAATTGCATTTAGTTTGATCATCATCTGTGTGTCTCCCAAACTGACAGAAGTACTTGTAACTAAGCCTAAGCCTGGCCACTACAACATCAGTGGGTTATTGATCAACTCAGGTTTCTAAGTGCATTCCTATATCAATCATTTTCATTATTTACTTCTCTCTTAATATTATTCCTAATGTTAGACACAGATATACCAAAGTTATATTCTACATTCTCCTTCTGGGTACTCTTCTTGGCTAACATATCAACTTTATCAAGGAGTAATCCAGTGTGTGATGGGATCCATAGCAATTGTACATTAATTCCTTTGTCCCGGATTTTTGAGTATCTATACCTGGCTTCTCCAATGAGCATGTTGTTGGAATCATTATATGAGTCAAGAGCCTTCAATGATGACATAGAATCAGTAATAATGATAGAGTCAAGCTCAGTGTCATAAGATAGCTTTAGCGCAATTAGGATTGGAAACAATCCAGTTTGCAGTGTAGATGCCCAGTTGTTGGGTCTAGAATGAGTGTGTAGATGCTTTTTTTGCACTCACATCTTGGCTATTTTCCCAACAATTGTGGGGACTACAGCGAGGAACAAGGAGAGCTGTTCCATCAGGATATTTGCACCATGGAAACTCGATGCCAGGGCAAATGGAATGTCAGCATAATGGCGGATTACTGTTGGTCATTGAAACGTAATGGTCTTGATGCACAGCACAAGCGAAAATCAAAGCAGTCCTCCTTCCTTTGATTCAATATAAAGGCTAACCATTAGGAGAATAATCTTTTTAATAAAATCATTTGATTTGATTCATGTTGATTTGGAATTTATATGTTCTTATAACTAACAGAATGTGATTTTTCCATGATTACTTGCTTAATTTTAATAAGTTAACAATTTATTAAAAATTCACATTTTTAATTATCATTAATTTGTATTTTATTCAAAATCCTTATGTGATAAAGCAAAATGATTTTGATATTTACAATCAGAGCCCAAAAATATATAAGATCTCAAGCATGAATAAAAATAAAAATTAAAAACAAGCCATAACCCCATCTCCCCTATCCTCTTGTTAAATGCGCTATTTCAATATCTTACCCGAATGCACCTGTCAGATTCCAACAACAGGGTCAGGCCCATACCAGGGCTCATTTGAGCCCAAATGTAAACCCAAAACGAGCCTGTAGCCTGAGAATTATAAAAAATTGTCCTATGTACTTAACTCCGTGCCAACTCCATCACACCTTTCCAGCCACTGTCCCCTTGTCACTCAGCGGCTGTACACCAACCAGCCTTGCCATCCACCTCTACCTGACGTTCAATACGCATTCGCGTACTCACTAACACTATTTTTATGGAGCTTTTTCCCCATAAAACAAACACAACTTTATATTATATAAACAGTATTACATTATCCTGCATAATAGTAACTTTGTCCATAGGGCCACGACGCATGCAAATATTCCTGTGAAGCTTCAAAAACTGATGTCGATCGAATAAGACAATCTCCAGTTATAAATAACATTTTTGGAGAAAGAAACCTAAAATGTTAGTGAGAACTGTTCCGAAAATAGGAATGTCTATCCTGGAAATAAATGGTATAAAATACCGACACAATGGCAATATAAACACAAATGCAGTATAATGTGATCCTTTATTGACTACGTTTCGCCCACACAGTGGGCTTTTTCAAGTCACTTGAAAAAGCCCACTGTGTGGGCGAAACGTAGTCAATAAAGGATCACATTATACTGCATTTGTGTTTATATTGCCAATGTCTATCCTCATTCTATTTGAAAAACGCTGTGAAAGAGCGTGCCTATTAAATATAATAGGCTGAACTTTCTTAAAAATCAGACTTTTAAATTTTTTTTTTCCAGATTGATAGATACATTTTTTCTTTATTGACAGTCATATAAAATGTTTCACTTTTGATCAAACCTAACTTAGAAACCTCATCTAACCTAGCTTAAACTAGCTTAATCTATTTAATATTACTTAAAAATAACTATATATTTCCTTCATGTTATGTTCAGATTTCCACAGCTGTACAGCCAAAACAAATATATATATATATATATATATATATATTATATATATATATATATATATATATATATATATATATATGTATATATATATATATTTATATATATATATATATATATATATATATATATATATATATATATATATATATATATATATATATATATATATATATATATATGTCGTGCCGAATATGTAAAACTGGTCAATTAGCAAGAACTCATTTAAAATTAAGTCCTTTCTAAAATTTTCTCTTATACGTTTAAAGATATATTTTTTTCATTAATGTTAATGTAAAATTTTTTAATTTTGCTCCAAAAGAATCTTAGAAAACTTACCTAACCTTATTATAAAAAGAACAATTTATTTTAGTCTAACCCAACTAAATATATTTTAGATTTGTTTACGATAATTTAATACTAAACAAACACAGTGAAATATATTTTTTTAGTTAGGTTCAGAATGATTTTGGCGAAATTATTGCATACACAAATTTTCACTTGTCCTATATGGCGAGATGAGCGTTGCTATTTAAGCCAAGATCGCAAGTTCTGCCTATTCGGCACGACATATATATATATATATATATATATATATATATATATATATATATATATATATATATATATATATTATATTATATATATATATTATATATATCATGCCGATTACGTCGAATACGTAAAACTGGTCATTTAGCAAAAACTCATTTAAAATTAAGTCCTTTCTAAAATTTTCTCTTATACGTTTAAAGATATATTTTTTTCATTAATGTTAATGTAAATATTTTTAATTTTGCACCAAAAGAATCTTAGAAAACTTACGTAACTTTATTATAACAAGAACCATTTATTTAAGCCTAACCCAACTAAATATATTTTAGATTTGTTTACAATAATTTAATACTAAACATACACAGTTAAATATATTCTTTTTTCGTTAGGTTCAGAATGGTTTTGGCGTAATTATTGCATACACAAATTTTCACTTGTCTTATATGGCAAGATGAGCGTTGCTATTTAAGCCAAGATTGCAAGTTCTGCCTATTCGGCACGACATATATATACAGTGAAACCCCGGGTTTCAGCCACCCTGAGAATTGGCCACTTCGGGTTTCGACCGCTTTTCTTCGGCCATATTTTGTCCCACTTTTAGGCCATTGCCCCGGGTTTCAGCTGGCATACCAGACCTATCTGCCTGCTGCACTTGCGCACCTGCCCATGCAGGCATCATGAGCCAGTCTACCTTTGTTTATCCTAGAGTGAACATTACCCTATGAGCTCATCCAAACATTTCATATTAGATTCACTGTGTTTAGTACTTATTTATTAATTGTTGACAATGAAATAATTGAAGAAAGAAATTGTAGCAAAGTACCAAAGTGGAGGAGGAAGAGACAGGTGAGAATGTGCCCTCTTCAGTGATTCTACGAAATGTACGATATTAGGCTATAGTGCCAGCCAGCGATAAAGTGTAGCATTAACAGTGTAGCAAGTAAGTTAAGCGATTAATTGATAGAAAAAGGACTGCACGAAACTGACTCTTCCAATGTTGTTGAAGTTATATAGAACGACTAACAAGACTGCTGTCTCTGCTGCTACCATCACCACACTATGTAAGGCTTATCTTTCAGTGGCCCTTATACACCCAACAACAAACAACACAGCAACACTCATCATTTCAGGAGAGAGACGTATGACATACTTTATTCATTCTAGAGTATATATCATGTTTCTACGTTATTAATATTATTTATGTCATATTAGATGAATTGTGCTAGATAAATAAGCCGTAGAGTTGATATTAGTGTCATATTGAAGGACTATCTTGTCCTACCTCCAAACAATCTCTCCTGCCTCTCTCATGCGCCAACAAGAGTCTTCAATAAAGGTAAAACTGATTTAAATGTTCACTTATCCATTAAAATTAGTGCTTTATATTTATTTTTTATTGTTTTCTGTATGTAAAACTATGGTATTTATTCTTTAAAAAAAATATTTTTTGTGAATATTTTTTGGGTGGAATGGGCTAATTGGTTTTACATTATTTCTCATGGGAGATATTGCTTCGACTTTAGGCCGTTCCAACTTTAGGCCTAGCTCTTGGAACGGATTATGGCCAAAACTCGGGGTTCCATTATATATATATATATATATATATATATATATATATATATATATATATATATATATATATATATATATATAAATAAATATGTATATAATGATGGGGTCCACCTCTGGTGTAAATTGTGGGACCCATAGCCTCGGAAAAGTGAATAAAAAGACTTCAAGGATGAATATTTGGATTTCTTCCTGAAGCAGTTTGAATATTCCACTTTCCCTACCACCCCATCTTTTCATATTTTTTTTTTACCAGTAGGAATATTTTATTACATAATATGGTACAAAAGATTTAAGAGATACATTGTTGATATAAAGGTGGCATATACGGTACATGTTGTTACGTGTGTATCACCGATTATAGGGCGAAAATCTCATCCAGCTCCTCCGAGCTGGGGCGTGTGCCCAAAATACAGCAGGCATTATCCCTTTCAACAGCCGCACTGAGCCTCTGGAACAGAAAACTAGCTGCCCTGGGATCCCTAGTTACCCTGATGAGTCTTTTTCTCAGCTCTTTAAGGAATTTAGATGCATTCTTTCCCCATGAGCCGAGGGTCTCTGAGCCTATGGGAACAAACATATAATGATGGGGTAGTTCTCCACATTTTCTAGACTTTTGGGACTCCCTGAAGCTGGCAGCTGCACCTCCTTCCTCCCTGGTGTATTGAAGATAGGTATCAGCCAAGGTAGATGCACATGTATAGTCCCACACCACCTGCTTCCCATCTGTCCAGGCTTGAAGGGTGATACCATCTGGACGCTTCTGGCTGCCATTAGATCTGCATAGCTGGGGTGGCTCTCTTACTGCTGGGCATCTGGCTGTTGTGAGGCTGCTCTTGATAATGTTATTAACCTCCTCATGTCTTGCAATCTTTCCTTCGGATTTACGGCACACAAGATCGTGGTACCCGAATCGGTCTGCTGCTTCACTGCCACAAATATACCTTTGTTCGGCGAGAATAGGGGCGGCAAGTCGAAGGGCAACACCGATGCGGATGGTCTGTGGGTCGAGGCATATGCCAAGGCTGGAGTTGGGAACAGCCAACAGAAAATCCCCTGCATGAGGTACTCTCACTGCCAGAAGGCGGGCTCTATCCTTCCCTGACACACTCTGAAGCATTGTTGAGACTATATTTTCCACTATTGGACCATCCCAGTGCGATTGTTTGTAGTTGTTGGGGGAGCAGGTCTAGTTTCAGAACCCGTTAGATTATCCCAGATAATCTAACTGGATTCTTCTTCTATTTTTTTTGGGCATTATGTGTGCTCCAGAGGTGAGTTTTTATAACTTAAGTTGTGGCCACCATACCCAGGCTGACTAAAGTGTGTCAAAACATTGGTTAGCCCAGAGTTATGTCAAGAAGAGAGAAGGGCATTGTTGAAATGCACCATGTGGACTGTCCTAGGAGAGCAGCTTAGGGGTATGCAGGCTAATGTTTTGAATATGTGATTGCTGTAATTGTATATTTTGTACATATCTATTTAGAAAACAGTTATATTTTTATAGTAGTAATTTAAATAACCTGTGAAGAGGGCTGGTGAAAGGATCAGAGACACTGAGGATGATCAGTCATGATGTAAGTATTACCCTAGACATAAGGCCTTTATGTAAAAGCTACCCCACACTAGAACATACAGTGAGAACCTTACTATCAAAGTAATAAGATATACTATAGTAACCTCGGTACTCGAACTTAATTCGTTCGAGTACCGAACGAACTTTTCCCGTTAGGAATAATGTAAATTTGATTAATCCATTTCAGATCCCCAAAAATTCACTTACAGCGACTTTGCGGTGTATTTTCATATGGTATTTATGATCGTATTCTCGTTTTCTTGGTCTCATTTGATAAAAAGAAAGATATATTGCATGGTTTATTGAATAAAGTACCTTGAAATGAGCTTAGAGTAGCGGAAATGTTCGATTTTTGCTGATGTTCAAGAGTAAACAAATCACGTCACGCGTCCAATACACGTCAACTGGTGATTCTAATATTCTTTCACAAATGTGCTGATATTATTTATACTTTTTTTCAATAATGCAGTAGTCTGCATAACAGTAAATCTGCTATTTTTTGTGTGAATAAAAATTCAAAATGGAAAGCAAACATAATACAAGAGGGGCCTCAAGTGGGAGGAGCTATAGGAGAGAGAGGGAGGGGCTAGCAGAAGGAACATTCAGTATCCGATGAGTCGTCTTGATAGCTGGATACTAGCGGTGGCACGAATACAATGTGTAATTATGCAAATATTAGTAGTAAAGGTTATCTATCTATCACATTTATTCCAACTTGATATCAGAAACACAATAGATAACCTAGAAGCACAATAAGGACGAGAAATTAATAAAAGGCATATTACATGGAGAGCTGGAGGCTCTCCATGTAATATGTAATTGGTTGACTGTTATCACTAATCTTCTTGGGCCTCGTGGTGACTTATTTATACAAATAATATAAAAAACAAATACAAAAATACGAAGAAACGTGAAATAGTTTACAGTGAAGTTCACCGAAGTTTTGGACTGAGCAACAGCTGCAGGGAGACTGACGCACGTGTTCTGGCAGGTCGTGTTTGTTTGGTCGAGTGCTGAGCAAATGGTTGACTACAGAGCGATTTTTTTTACTGAACAAAGCGTTTGAGTACCGAATTATTCAAGTACGGAGCTGTTTGAGTCACGAGGTTCCACTGTTTATATATATATTATGTTTAGAATTCGCAAAACAGGCAAAATATTCACAAACACTAATCTCTGGTCGAAGGAGACTCGAACCTACGAACCTTGGGACATGGTACACATTGCTCTAACCACCATACCACACTGGACAATACCTTGGCATCCATCCAACGCTAGACGGTTTGATCCAAGGCAGCCAGCATTCAGGCAGGTGGTGTTAGCTATTTCATCTCATCCCCTGCATGCCTCAATCGCCTGTTCTGCGAATTCTAAGTATTGTAAAAATCTCCCTGAGGTTGAAGCATGCAAAGGATGAGATGAAATAGCTAACACCACCTACCTAAATGCTGGCTGCCTTGGATCAAACCGTCTAGCGTTGCAGTTTTCCCCGGAGCTGTTTGAATAATTTCTTCTCCTACCACCCCCTATATTTCATATTCTTAAAGAAATTTTATTAATAGTCAGAATACATTGACAGAAAACACAAACATGAATACATTCGTAAAATATCAAAGATTATGAATTTCCTCTCTCTCCTCTGAAGCCTTATGCAAGCCAGGTATGCAGCAAGTATTTCCTCTCTGGATGGCCATGCTGAGGAATGGGAATATGGAAGTGGCTGCCCTTGGGTCCCTGGTGGTGTCGATGAGTCTGGAACCCCAGTTCTTTAAGGAAACATGTGGCATTTTTTCCCCATGATCCCAAGGTCTCTGAACTTACTGGGACAAATTGATACTGTTGGCTTATGTCCCTGTACTTGCTGATCCTGTACTGCTCCCTGTGATCAGCAGCTCCTTCCTGTCACCCAACACTGAGACAGATGTAGGAGTCAGCCAACGTCCACAGGTATACTCCCATGCTAAGAGCTTGCCATTTTTCCAAGGAGAGATGCTGATCCCATCAGGGTGGTTTGTTGGGTTGTGGGTATTGTTGGCTGCTAGTGATCGGGGCTCTCTCTTGGCTGGGCATCCAGCTGTAGCAAGGCTTCTCTTTGTGATGTTATTGATTTCATTGTGTCTTGCATGCCAGCCCTTGGTTTTGGAACAGTTAAGATCATGTAGACCATATTGGTAGGCTTGTGCATCACCGCAAATACACGTATTTTCCATGTGAATTGGGGCAGCAAGGCACAGAGCCACTGCAATACGGAGGGTCTTAGGGTCGAGGTGTGTTCCCATTGCCGAAATTGGAACAGTTTGGAGGAAGTCCACGGAGAGACGTCCACTCTCAGCTTGGAGACAGGCTGTCTCCCTGTCTGATGTTACAGCCCTAAGCATGTTGGCAAGCACTTTTTCAGCGATGAGGCCATCCCAACTTGACTGTTTGTAGGCCAGTGCTGCACTAGGTTTTCGTGCTAGAGCAGCAGGAGTCTCCCATTCAGTGATGGCACTGGCATAGCTAGGGTCCTGTATTCCTGCTGAGGTTATTTAGAAGAATTTGTTTTATTAACTCATTTAATGCTATGGAAGAGGATAGGAAAGCTGGCAGGGCAATCTGGGAGGGTTTGCATACTCCAAGCCCCATAACCCTGACTGGAAGTGAGGCTTGCAAGTACTGTTCATCTTCGACAGGAAAGATTTAATACACTCACTAGCATGGTCTTAAGAAGAGAGTCATAATTCTTGAGTTTCGAACTGCTGAAGGCTGGGGAGCATCTCAGAAAGTAGGTAAGTTTTGAGATTGACAGGCACCTGGTAAGTAAGTACAAGGCATCATGTGTATCAGTGTCTTTCATCCTGCCTTCCGTCGTCCTGAGGTCTGAGATTTTTTTTTCTAGGATCAGATTAATGGCATTGGGTCCAAGAGGAACACCACAGAGAGTGCTGTTGGCTGGATCAATGGCTCGTGCTCCTGGTAAAACAACACTAATATTCTGGATCATCTCTCGATTGGTAGGAACCATTTCACATTTGGTGGGGTTTAAAAATAGGGCCAGGCTCTCTCCCATGTTTTTATTTTTTCGAATGTCCTCTAGGAGAGATTCTGTAGTGCCAGATAGGGTACCATCACACAAGAACCAGATGCTGAGCTCACTGGAGAGTGCCTCTGTGACTTCCTTGATGACCAGACAGAATAGAAAGGGGATGAGAGGGTGCCCCTGTTGCACACCCTCACATGAGTTAATTTCATAGTTCCCAAACAATAGTTTAGAAGACAGACTATAACACGATTCAATGAAGGGATAAAGGGAGATGTGTCTAGAGACTGCTTGGAGAGCAGCATCCAGTCTGACTAAGTTAAAAGCATTGGCAAAGTCATAGTTGATCAAAGCTTTTTTATCAGACACGTTGTTGATTATACTCATGCTGCATGGGCAGCTGCTTCACAGCTTTGTTGAACACCAAAACTTAGCTGAGTTGGTTTCAACATTGAGGCAGCCTCTTGACTCACCATTCTTACTGCAGCCTTGGCGACTAGGCGCCGAAGAGTGTTGCCTGCTGCAATGAGCCTGATTCCTCCATCCTTCTTCCAGAGGGCACACAGTGAGGCATCAAAGAAAAGGGGTCTAATGGCCTCTGGGACACTGCTCGCCAGGCACACATTGGAAAATTTTGTGAGTTCAGACAACAACTTCTCTGACACATCACCAAGTGCTGGACTGAGCATTTGTTTTACGTGTTGTGGCCTTAAATAGGTGAAACCTCCTGCTGAGCCCTGTGGAAATGACATAGCAGCTTTATACCCATCAGCATCCTGTAAGGTTAATGTTCTTCATCTGCTGCAATGTCAGGAAGATCAATGTTGGTACTGGGAGCCCTGGGTGGATATTTGTCCTTCAGGGCTTGAGCCATACTGATGTCATTAGAAGCGATGATATCCTCAGTGCTCCAGTAGTATTACCTTCTATTTTTTTGCTATGATTTTTGAGGTGTCAGGTGTCTTGTTGTTGGCATTTGCCCGGCGGGTGTTTGTCGCCCTAGGGGGGAGACGGACGAGGTTGTCATCTCTAGGAAATGCATTTATTACCATAATAACATGTGTTGCTAGTGACTTGTCCCTCCTTGGTGGGACAGCCAAACAGGCATTGCCAAAAAGCAGCAATTTGTGCCAGGATCCGTTGATTGCAGGAGCATCGTTACTTTCTTCAAGAGGTCAGCGAATTTGCTAGCAGCTTGAGGCGAGCTGCTTTGGGGATGTGTGTCAGCGTCCTGATGGATGTTAATTCGATAGTAGATTTTAGGTCCTCTGTAGAAGTGAAGTCAGGGTAGCTGTCAGCTCTGTCTGCTGGGAGGGGCTGTTGGTTGTTCACATCTGGAGCTCTTCTGGAGCCTAGGTATCATAATGTGCACGAATGTTGCCAGTTGAGGGATTGAGTGTATATTCCCTGTGGCACACCTGGCAGGTGCCTTGTAGATGGATTCCACGGTGTTGGCTCTGTCGTGGAGATTCCTGGGATCCTAAAACTTCTTGTGACATTGCTGACATGGATGGGGGGGGGAGGGAGCCAGCTGTGGGGTAACGGGTGAAGGATGCATGGAGGATGATGGTGGGGGAAAAGTGAGAGGTAATGTGAGTAATTGGTGGGGCACTAAACGGCAACACCGTTGGTCAGGAAGTCAGTGGGCCTAGGCTGGGATGTGGGGAGGGGACCAGGGATGGGGGTCGATGGGAGCGGCGCTGTGTGTTCGCTAAAGATGCACATCACTGACTAACTTTTGCTAATTGTTATACACTTATTATTTCATTTAGAAAAAAACTCACCATTTGGCACACTAATCACCATGTTCTCACTGCTAACCGAGGTGTTCTTCTGTTCAGCATCCAATGACATAGTCGTGAGCGGCTGCTCCCCCCCTCCCCAACCACGGCCGAACATAGAGGGTAAACAAACCTTCTCCACACCTTCACTGGCAGGATCCCCTCAAGACCATCACTACTACTCCCGAACTCCCCACATGCACACTGCACTTTCACTGATACAGAAGCAACGATCTGATGCAGAGGATTGTCACGACTCTGTAATCTCCAGTTGATACTCACGATGAAGTCTGCCGAAACTGGCCCATGTAAACTATGTTGGTTCTTGGTTTACACACAAAATGCATGGAGCACCACAAACTGGCTCCCTCCCTCTACGGCGGTAGGCATATATATAATATATATATATATATATATATATATATATATATATATATATATATATTTTATATATATATATATATATATATATATATATATATATATATATATATGTCGTGCCGAATATGTAAAACTGGTCAATTAGCAAGAAATCATTTAAAATTAAGTCCTTTGTGAAATTTTCTCTTATACGTTTAAAGATATATTTTTTTCATTAATGTTAATGTAAAAATTTTTAACTTTGCACCAAAAGAATCTTAGAAAACTTACCTAACCTTATTATAACAAGAGCAATTTATTTTAGCCTAACCCAACTAAATATATTTTAAATACGTTTACAATAATTTAGTACTGAAAAAATACAATCAAATATATTCTTTTCGTTAGGTTCAGAATGATTTTGGTGAAATTATTGCATACACAAATTTTCACTTGTCCTATATGGCAAGATGAGCGTTGCTATTTAAGCCAAGATCGCAAGTTTTGCCTATTCGGCACGACATATACATATATATATATATATATATATATATATATATATATATAAAATATATATATATATATATATATATATATATATATATATGCAATAAGATCACAGTAAACAGGTGATTTCAGAATATGCAAAACAACCACTCTGAAAAAATAGAGAAATTCCAAGCGCTTTCGTGACTACTCACATTATCAAGGAACTATGAAAGTAAGGCATCCAAGGAAGCTATATAAGGGGTCTGGCCGGCACCTCACTATCAGATCCCACAACGGTTAAACACGTGACGCGCGGCGAGCCAACTGGATAGGTCCTGGGCACAACTCACCCCACAAACTATTTACCCAAGAAATAAGAAATTTTAAAGATTATTTGTCCAGTGTATTAATTATTAAGGGTAATAATGAATTCAAATTTAAAATTTACAGAAAATCTACAAATAACTGTTCCTATGTCGACTATTATTCCTCGCATCAAGATAGAGTCAAACTGTCTGTTTTCTCATCAATGTTTTTGAGAGCTTTACGAATTTGTAGTCCTGAGTTCATAGATGAGGAAATATCCAAAATTTATGAAATAGGTAATGATTTAAAATACCCAAGAAATGTAATTGATAAATCTTTTAAAGTTGCTAGAAATACTTTTTACAATCCAAAAAGGGACAACCAGCCTTATTCAACTAAAAATATGTTGGTTCTCCCTTACCATGAAAACTTGGTTGATATGCCTTCTCTTCTTAAGACTTTTAATATTAAAGTTGTATTCAAAAATCTTGATACAGTAAAAAAAACTTTTGATAAAGAATTCCCCCCAAAATGCTGATGGATGTGTGTATAAGATTCCTTGTAAAATTTGCGATAAAGTTTATTACGGTCAAACTGGTAAAAATCTCGAACTAAGATTAAAACAACATAAATATAGCATTAGAACTGGACAAGATTCCAATGCTCTATTTATTCATTTAAGGGATTTTAACCATCCAATTGATTTTCAAAAAGTTGAGAAAGTAGTATCAAGCAAGTCCATGGTCGACAGGAATATAATTGAATCTTGTTTCATAAAAAGCAGTTTTGACAATAATATGAATATTTCCTTTGGTTTATATAAATTAGATCCATTTATAATTAATAGAATTTGGGAAGAATTTAATAATACACTGGACAAATAATCTTTAAAATTTCTTATTTCTTGGGTAGAATAGTTTGTGGGGTGAGTTGTGCCAAGGACCTATCCATGTTGGCTCGCCGCGCGTCACGTGTTTAACCGTTGTGGGATCTGATAGTGAGGTGCCGGCCAGACCCCTTATATAGCTTCCTTGGATGCCTTACTTTCATAGTTCCTTGATAATATATATATATATATATATAATATATATATATATATATATATATATATATATATATATATATATATATATATATATATATATATTTAACAAATCGGCCATCTCCCACCGAGGCAGGGTGACCTAAAAAGAAAAAAAATTCCCAAAAAGAAAATACTTTCATCATTCATCACTTTCACCTCACTCACACATAATCACTGTTTTTGCAGAGGTGCTCAAAACACAACAGCTTAGAAGCATATACGTATAAAGATACACAACATATCCCTCGAAACTGCCAATATCCCGAACCCCTCCTTTAGAGTGCAGGCACTGTACTTCCCATTTCCAGGACTCAAGTCCGTCTATATAAAAATAACCGGTTTCCCTGTATCCATTCACTAAATATTACTCTCCTCACACTCCAACAGATCGTCAGGTCCCAAATACCATTCGTCTCCATTCACTTCTATCAAACACGCTCATGCACACCTGCTGGAAATGCAAGCCCCTCGCCCACAAAACCTCCCTTACCCCTTCCTTCCAACCTTTTTGCAGACGACCCCTACTCCACCTTCCTTCTCCTACAGATTTAAATGCTCTCCATGTTATTCTACTTTAATCCATTCTCTCTAAATGACCAAACCACCTCAACAACCCCTCTTCAGCCCTCTGACTAATACTTTTATTAACTCCACACCTTCTCGTAATTTCCACACTCCGAATTTTCTGCATATTTACACCACACATTGCCCTTAGACAGGACATCTCCACTGCCTCCAACCACCTCCTCGCTGCTGCATTCACAACCCAAGCTTCACACTCGTATAAGAATACTACTATACTTTCATACATTCCCTTCTTTGCCTCCATAGGTAACGTTTTTTGTCTCCACATATACCTCAATGCACCACTCACCTTCCCCCCCCTCATTAATTCTATGATTAACCTCATCTTTCATAAATCCATCTGCTGACACCTCAACTCCCAAGTATCTGAAAACATTCACTTCTTCCATTCTCCTCCTCCCCAATTTGATATCCAATTTTTCTTTATCTAAATCATTTGATACCCTCATAACCTTACTCTTTTGTATGTTCAGTTTCAACTTTCTACCTTTACACACATTCCCAAACTCATCCACTAACCTTTGCAATTTTTCTTTAGAATCTCCCATAAGCACAGTATCATCAGCAAAAACCAACTGTGTCAATTCCCATTTTGCATTTGATTCCTCATAATTTAATCCCACCCTTCTCCCGAACACCCTAGCATTTACTTCTTATACAACCCCATCTATAAATATATTAAACAACCATGGTGACATTACACATTCCTTGTCTAAGACCTACTTTTACCGGGAAGTAGTCTCCCTCTCTTCTACTCACCCTAACCTGAGCCTCACTATCCTCATAAAAACTCTTTACAGCATTTAGTAACTTACCACCTATTCCATATACTTGCAACATCTGCCACATTGCTCCCCTATCCACTCTATCATATGCCTTTTCTAAATCCATAAATTCAAAGAAAACTTCTCTACCTTTATC
Source organism: Cherax quadricarinatus (assembly GCF_026875155.1). Classification (NCBI taxonomy): domain Eukaryota; kingdom Metazoa; phylum Arthropoda; class Malacostraca; order Decapoda; family Parastacidae; genus Cherax; species Cherax quadricarinatus. Next base: position 56,286,780 of record NC_069419.1, read on the forward strand.
TAAATACTGTTCACATATATGCTTCAATGTAAACATTTGATCTACACATCCCCTACCCACTCTAAAACCTCCCTGCTCATCTGCAATCCTACATTCTGTCTTACCTCTAATTCTTTCAATTATAACCCTACCATACACTTTTCCTGGTATACTCAGTAAACTTATTCCTTTATAATTTTTACAATCTCTTTTGCCCTCCTTCCCTTTACATAATGGGACTATATATGCTCTCCGCCAATCCCTAGGTACCTTCCCCTCTTTCAGACATTTATTAAACAAAAAATACCAACCACTCCAACGCTATATCCCCCCCTGCTTTTAACATTTCTGTCATGATCCCGTCAGTTCTAGCTGCTTTACCCCCTTTCATTCTACGTAATGCCTCACGCACCTCCCCCACACTCACATCCTGTTCTTCTTCACTCCTAAAAGATGGTATACCTCCCTGGCCAGTGCATGAAATTACCGCCTCCCTTTCTTCGTCGACATTTAAAAGTTCCTCAAAATATTCTCGCCATCTACCCAAAACCTCCATCTCCCCATCCAGTAACTCCCCTACTCCGTTTTTAACTGACAAATTCATTCGTTCCCTTGGCTTTCTCAACTTGTTTAACACTACAATTTTTTTCTTATTTTCTTTAAAATTTCTTGTGAGTGCCTCTCCCACTCTATCATCTGCTCTCCTTTTGCACTCTCTCACCACTTTCTTCACCTTTCTTTTACTCTCCATATACTCTACTCTTCTTATAACACTTCTGCTTTGTAAAAACCTCTCATAAGCTAACTTTTTCTCTTTTATCACAACCTTTACTTTATCATTCCACCAATCACTCCTCTTTCCTCCTGCCCCCACCCTCCTATAACCACAAATTTCTGCCCCACATTCTAATACTGCATTTTTAAAACTATTCCAACCCTCTTCAACCCCTCCCCCCACTAATCATACTTGCACCAGCCCACCTTTCTGCCAATAGTCGCTTATATCTCACCCAAACTTCCTCCTCCCTTAGTTTATACACTTTCACCTCCCTCTTACTTGTTGTTGCCATTTTCCTCTTATCCCATCTACCTCTTATTCTAACTGTAGCTACAACTAAATAATGATCCGATATATCAGTTGCCCTTCTATAAACATGTACATCATGGAGCCTACTCATCAACCTTTTATCCACCAATACATAATCTAACAAAGTACTTTCATTACATGCTATATCATACCTTGTATATTTATTTATCCTCTTCATAAAATATGTATTACTTATTACCAAACCTCTTTCTACACATAGCTCAATTAAAGGCTCTCCATTTTCATTTACCCCTGGCACCCCAAATTTACCTACTACTCCCTCCACAACATTTTTGCCCTCTTTAGCATTGAAATCACCAACCACCATTACTCTCACACTTAGTTCAAAACTCCCCACGCATTCACTCAGTATTTCCCAAAATCTCTCTCTCTCTCTCTCTCTCCTCTACACTTCTCTCTTCTCCAGGTGCATGTACGCTTATTATAACCCACTTTTCATATCCAACCTTTATTTTACTCCACATAATCCGTGAATTAATACATTTATAGTCCCTCTTTTCCTCCCATAACTTATCCTTCAACATTATTGCTACTCCTTCTTTAGCTCTAACTCTATTTGAAACCCCTGACCTAATCCCATTTATTCCTCTCCATTGAAACTCTCCCACCCCCTTCATCTTTGTTTCACTTAAAGCCAGGACATCCAGCTTCTCATTCATAACATCCACAATCATCTCTTTCTTATCATTTGCACAACATCCACGCACATTCAGACTTCATACTTTGACAATTTTCTTCTTCTTATAATTTTCAGTAATTAATACAGGAAAAGGGGTTACTAGCCCATTGTTCCCGGCATTTTAGTTGACTTTTACAACACGCATGGCTTACGGAGGAAAGATTCTTATTCCAGTTCCCCATGGATATAAAAGGAAAAGTAATAAAACCAAGAACTATTAAGATAAAATCAAAGAAAACTCAGATGAGTGTGTATAAATAAACGTGTACATGTATGTGTAGTGTGACCTAAGTGTAAGTAGAAGTAGCAAGACGTACCTGTGATCTTGCATGTTTATGAGACAGACAGAAGACACCAGCAATCCTACCATTATGTAAAACAATTACAGGCTCTCGTTTCACACTCATTTGGCAGGACGGCAGTACCTCCCTGGGTGGTTGCTGTCTACCAACCTACTACATGTATATATATATATACATATATACATATATATATATTTTGTTACGACTTAATCTTCACCGTAACAATAGGGGCACAAATAACTCCATTTTTTTTTGTTAGTTTTATTTTATTACCAATCATTTAGCTTCATTGGTATTTGGTTAGTGAATTAAAATAACCACAAGCAATTATAAATGAAACAATACAGCAATAAACCCAATCTTACGTTCAAATTCTCATTAACAGAGTATGATACAATAATTTCAATTAATAATCTACTAATCTCACCATTTAACTCTTTTAGAAAGGTCTAGGGTAACGAAATAGTTATCTTTCATAAGTGACATGAATTACCAAACTAATGGCAAAGGCAAGACAGTAGACTTGGTATAAAGTTTTAGTTTAAGCTAGGAGCTTTGGGTTGAAGACCCGTACCGAGTCAGAGCTAGGAGCTGACTGACTCACTCAACTACTTCATAGTATGACTTCAGCTCTGCCAGAAGACCCGTACCGAGTCAGAGCTAGGAGCTGACTGACTCACTCAACTACTTCATAGTATGACTTCAGCTCGGCCAGAAGGCGACGCGTGGCGTCAATTCTAGAACCACCAATTGGTCACTACAGTAGTGGTTACACATTCGTAATACCTAACCTAATAATAATATAATATAATATTATAGTTATAATAATCATGGGGAAAGATATAATATAATACAATATAATACAAAGAGAGTACTTTTGATGATTCATACTGTACCCGATAATAATATATAGTCGAACCTGCTTTATCTAGCTAGTAATAAAGTAGTTATGAGATACTTATATCCTGTGTTGCATTATGCATACAGTGCATATGATTAATGTGATTTTGTGAAAATTTTTGTGTACGTGTGGGTGTGTGTGTGGATGTGGGTGTGGGTGTGTGTGTGTGGGTGTGTGTGTATGTGTATATATATAAATATATATCTCTTTCTATTGTATTGAGCCTTTGTCATGGGTCAGACGTTATGTAATACTTTATATACGCATGATTGATTCTTTTTAAAGTTTATAATTAAGGTCTGTACCCTGATACCGGTTTGGTGTTCATGCAAGTTCTTGATGTTAAGTTTTAGTCTGTATGGTATACAGACATATCTAGACAGTTTAGTGACGTAGTCCATATGTCTGAAAGTTTTATATGGGTGTATTGTAACAGTATAGAGCTTGTTATTGTCTTCTAAGCTGTATTCTTTTCTGTTTATTTGTATGTTGGGATATGTTCAACTGTATTGTTAGGGATAAGTATGTAGATTATCTAGTCAGATTATGATGTTAGGTTTTGGGTTTTTGATTAATGTGAAGGATGGGATTTAACTGATATAACTTCTTTGTATATTTTATGTTCAAGTGTATTGAACCTTTGTCAGATGTCATTTATATGTACAATTTATATATATGCAAGGTTTTGTATATATGTCAATTCATGACCCTGTGACATGTAATTTTGTTTTTAGTTATGTTCTTGATGTAAGTTTTTGTTGTAATATCTTGCGAGCATGTAATTACAATCCGTTTGCCAGTTAATTTGAATAGGTTCCATACTGTTCCTTTATTTTTATGTTAAACTGTATTGGTTTTAAATAAAATATAAAAAAAAAAAATAAAGTAGTTCGCGATATATTATTACAGAACTTATTTTAACCAGGCCTTTTATTTTTGTATATAATGGAGTGAAGTAGGGGCGCGTAACAATATATATATATATATATATATATATATATATATATATATATATTTTATATATATATATATATATATATATATATATATATTTTATATATACAAAACAATCACTGTGAAAGAATGGAGAAGTTCCAAGCGCTTTCGTGACTACTCACATTATCAAGGAACAATGTTCCTTGATAATGTGAGTAGTCACGAAAGTGCTTGGAACTTCTCTATTCTTTCACAGTGGTTGTTTTACATATTCTAAAATCGCCTGTTCACTGTGATCTTATTGCATATATATATATATATATATATATATATATATTATATATATATATATATATATATATATATATATATATATTATATATATATATATATTTATATATATATATATATATATATATATATATATATATATATATATATATATATATATATATATATATATATATCTCGTGCCGAATATGGAAAACTGGTCAATTAGCAAGAACTCATTTAAAATTAAGTCCTTTCTAAAATTTTCTCTTATACGTTTAAAGATATATTTTTTCATTAATGTTAATGTAAAAAATTATAATTTTGCACGAAAAGAATCTTAGAAAACTTACCTAACCTTATTATAACAAGAACAATTTATTTTAGCCTAACCCAACTAAATATATTTTAGGTTTGTTTACAATAATTTAATACTAAACATACACAGTGAAATATATTTTTTTCGTTAGGTTCAGAAAGATTTTGGCGAAATTATTGCATACACAAATTTTCACTTGTCCTATTGTCCTATATGGCAAGATGAGCGTTGCTATTTAAGCCAAGATCGCAAGTTCTGCCTATTCGGCACGACATATATATATATATATATATATATATATATATATATATATATATATATATATATATATATATATATATATATATATATATATATATGTGTGTGTGTGTGTGTGTGTGTGTGTGTGTGTGTGTGTGTGTGTGTGTGTGTGTACTCACTTAATTGTGGTTGCAGGGGTCGAGACTCAGCTCATGGCCCCGCCTCTTCAGTGAATGCTACTAGGTCCTCTCTCTCTCACTCCTCCCTGAGCTTTATCATTCCTCGTCTTAAAGCTATGCATGGTTCCTGCCTCCACTACATCACCCGCCAGACTGTTCCACTTCCTGACCACTCTATGACTGAAGAAATACTTCCTAACATCCCTGTTACTTATCTGAGTCTTCAGCTTCCAAGGGTGATCCCTCGTTTCTGTGTCCCCTCTCTGGAACATCTTGTCTCTCTCCATCTTGTCTACTCTACCTGAGAACTCTAGAACTGCAGACACATTCATCACCTTCAAAACTACCATTAGAAAACATCTTATCTCCCTGATAAGCCCCATCAACTAACTACACGAATACCACCTGGTGGTTCACACTTACACTCACTCACCCATTTGACCATAAACAGAAATATTAATCTCAATCTTAAAATAATGAATCCTATAATACTCCAATACTGAAACTATGTGCTGTGCCAAAACAAAAGCATTCACATTGCTAAACTCACAAACTAGTATTTAGTCACTTAGCCATAATACCAACTTACCTCATAATTTGTAATATTTTAAAATAAAGAATTAAACTAAGTCTGCCCGAAATGCCTAGCCATGCTAGGCGTTCTAGTGGTACACTCTGTAATCATTATTTAACTACATGTAAACCACACAACAACCAAATTCTGTAAATTCAACATTGTAATCTTTATAGAGAATAAACTTTGAATTTGAATTTGAATTTGAATTCCATGCAGTAGTTTGTATGTTGTTATCATGTCTCCCCTAACCCTCCTGTCCTCCAGTGTCGTCAGGCCGATTTCCCTTGACCTTTCTTCGTAGGACATTCCCCTTAGCTCTGGAACTAACCTTGTTGCAAACCTTTGCACTGTCTCTAATTTCTTAACGTGCTTGATCCGGTGCGAGTTCCAAACTGGTGCTGCATACTCCAGTATGGGCCTGACTTACCCGGTGTATAGTGTCTTGAAAGATTCCTTACTTAAGTATTGGAACGCTAATCTCAGGTTTGCCAGGCGCCCATATGCTGCAGCAGTTATCTGGTTGATGTGTGCTTCCGGAGACGTGCTCGGTGTTATACTCACCCCAAGATCTTTCTCCTTGAGCGAGGTTTGTAGTCTTTGGCCACCTACCCTATACTCTGTCTGCAGTCTTCTTTTCTTCTTTGCTCTTCTCCGATCTTCATGACTTTGCATTTGAAGTCCTTTGAAGTCCTGCCAAATCCTCATCTGATTTAATTCTCTTCATTAACTTCACATCATCTGCAAGCAGGGCCACCTCTGAGTCTATCCCTTCCATGTCATTCACATATAACAAAAATAACACTGATCCTTGGACCGTCCCCTGTGGGACCCCGCTCGTCACAGGTGCCCACTGTGATACCTCATCATGTACCATGACTCGTTGTCAGGTATTCTCTGACCCACTGCAGTTCCCTTCCCGTTATACGCGCCTGATCCTCTAGTTTCTGCATTAATCTCTTGTGAGGAACTGTGTCGACGGCCTTCTTGCAGCCCAAGAAAATGCAATCAACCTAACCCTCTCTCTCGTGTCTTACTTCTGTAGCTTTGTCAAAAACTCCAGAAGGTTTGTGACATAGGATTTGCCTTCCATGAATCCATGCTGGTTGTTGTTTATAATCTTGTTTCCATTCCAGATGCTCCACCACTCTCCTGGTAATTTTCCCATGACTTTTATACTTAACGTAGTGACACTGGTTTTATTTTTAGTGCCTCTTTTCTGTCTTCTTTTTTTTTTTAAAAACGGGAACCCATTTGCCGTCGCTACACTCGGGTAGTTCCCCGTTTCAAGGGGTTGTGTTAAAGTTGGGGTTGGGGCCCAAACGCATTTTGCTTCTTCTCTAAGGCCCCAGGGGGAGATGTCCTGTCCATTCCCTTTGGGGTATCAAGGTGATTTAGGCTTTCTTACCTCCTCTTTGGTGTATGTCATCCAGCCTGTTCATTATTCCCTTTTGGTGTCCCCCTCTTTCCTGTCTTCCCAGGTCCTTCTGTCTCCATGTGAATATTTCCTTAAATCTCGTGTTGAGCCATCGTTTCTTGATGTTTTTTGTGATTTCCCCCACCTTTTTTCCCTTTGGGCCCTGATCCCCTGGTGTGTGTGTGGTTGTGTGTGTGTGTATCCCCCTTTTGTACTCACCTATTGGGGGCAGGGGTCGATCTAGTCCGGGCCCCCCCTCTTCACTGATTCTACTAGGTCCTTCTCTCCCTGCTCCATGGTTTATCATCCTCGCCTTAAAACATGTAGGTTTCCCCGCCTTCCCTACTTCACTTTCTAGATATTCCCGACTTGATACTCTATGACTGAAGAAAAATTTCCTAACACCCCTTTGTTTCATCTAGTCTTAAATTCCCATTTGTGCCCTTTTTGTGTATGTGCCCCATCTCTGGAAATCCTGTCTTTGTCCCCCGTGTCTATTCCGCGAGTATTTTTATGTCGTTATCATGTCTCCCCCCGACCTCCTGGGCCCCCAGTGTCGCAGCGATTTCCCCCACCTTTCTTCGTACGACAAACCCCCTGCTTGGACTAGTCTTGTTGCAAAAAAAACCCTTTTAATTTCTCTAATTTCTTGACGTGCTTGACTAGGGGTGGATTCAAATGTGCTGCAAAATCCAGTAGGGGCCTGACGTAAATGGGATCGTGTTTGAACGAACCTTTTGAGGGATCGGACGTTCCCTAGGTTTTCCAGGCGCCCCTTGCTGCAGCAGTTATCTGATTTATGTGCGCCCAGGAGATATGTCGGTGTTATACTCACCCCCAGTCTTTTTCCCTTTAGTGGGTTTTCAGTCTTTGGCCATCTAAATTTTAAAAGTTCTCGGTTTCTTTCCCCTTCCCCCAAACTTTCAGGGGCTTTGCATTTTGGGAGGGTTTTTTAAATCAAGGGAGGGGCCGTTTCTGGACCAGGTTGTAGCCTGTCCCGGTCTCTTTGTAGTCCCGCCCGATCCCCCATCCGATTTGATTTTTTCTCAAATTCACATCACGCAAACAAGGACTTCTGAGTCTATCCCTTCCGTTTTCGTTCACATTACCAAGAACGCACAGGTCTGGACTGCCCCTGTGGCCCCCCCTTGTCACAGCGCCCACCTTTACACCCCGTCGTACCATGACTCGTTTTTTCCCCCCGTCAGGGTTTTTTGATCCATTGCAGTGCCCTTTCCCCTTTTTTGGGGGCCTGATCTTTTAGCTTTTTTTAGTAAAATCTTTGAGGAACTGTGTCGAAGGCCTTTTTGCAGTCCAAAAAAATGCAGTCGATCCATCCCTCTCTCTCTTTTTCTTATTCTGCACCTTGTCAAAAAAACCCAGTAGGTTTGTGCACAGGATTTTCCTTCCTGGAAACCCTGTGGTTGTCAATTATACACTTGTTTCTTTCCCGGGCTCCCCACTCTCCTCCCGTATCTTTCCCTGACCCTTTCATACTATACACGTTAGGATACAGGTCTGTAGTTTAGTGCTCATGTCGTCCCCCCTTTTTAAAAAAGGGGGCTACATTTGCCATCTTCCAACTCAGGGAGTGCCCAGTTTAAAGATGTTTGAAGATCTTTGTAATGGCACACAAATATCTTGCCCCTCTTTAAGGACCCACGGAGAGAGGTTGTCTGTCCCCGCCTTTGAGGTGTAAATTCGCATAGCAGCTTCTTCATTTCCTCCTTGGTTTTATGTCCCTCATCCAGCACTTGTGGGTACCCCCTGTTTGTTTTCCCTGGATTTTCCTATGGTTTTTCCACTGTAAATACTTTTTTAAATCTCGTTTTTTGAGCCCCCCGACTCCCTCTGGGTCGTTTCTTGTAAATTTCCCCCATCCCCCTTTCCCCCAGTCGATTACCTGGTCCTTGACTGTTGTTTTCCCCTGATGTGGCTTACAACAGCTTCGGGTTCTTGACTTTCGATGCTATGTCATTTCTATTGCGCTGAGCCCCCTTCTTATCGGGGCTTTTCATTTCGGGGCTCTTGGCTAATCTCTTTATTTTCCGGGTTCTCGTCTTCTGTCCTTTTCCATTCTCTAGTACCCTAGTTTTTGCCCCCCTACACCCTTTGGGGGGTGAAACCCAAGGGATGTTCTGTTTCCCTTATTTCTTTTTTCCCTTTGGGGAAAACAAACCTTCCTCTGCCCCCTTTTCATTTTGTTGCCACATAGCCCTCTTTTTCTTGTAGGGTTTTTCCCTGTCATTCCCCCTTCCATGAATGTTTTAAAGGAAGTTCCTCAGCCTGATATTTTCCCCTTTTTTGTATTTGGGTTTTTTCCCCCCCCCATTCCTGCTACTCTCTCCCTTGGGACCCCAAACTAGTGTCAACACAAAACCCCATACACTGCCCCGGGGGCCTTTCATAAAAGATATCCTCGATGTCTGAAAAATTTCAAGGGAAAAAAGGCCCAGTCTGCTGGTTTCATCTTCTCCTCTCTCTTGTGTGTCTCAACTGTTGATGCTGAGGGTTTTTCCCGTACTAATCCTCACTTGGTCCCATGTTTCGGAACCCCCCTGGGGGTCCCGGTTTTCCCAGTCAATCTCTTGTGATTGAAAAAACACCCCTAACTAGTAACTTTTCTCCCCCCCATGGCTCTCCTGGCACCTCGGGTAGGTGTCGACCTGGCTCTGTTCTTCTCGATTCTTCTTTGGTCTCCTGCGTTTTGTGGTGGGTTTACAAACTGCAATTTCACCTTATGTCCCCCAACTGGATTTTTCCTACTAAGTAGTCCTTTCACCCGTGCCATCCATTCCTTCCCATTTTTTCAAAAAACCCCCCTGGCTTTTAATGGCAGTGCAACTCCTCCCCCCTTCCTCCCTCTTCTTTCCCGAGGTTTGATTCCCGGGGGGAAAATTGAATTGTTATTTTTGGTGATTTTTTTTCTGTGAGTGCTTTATGTCTGGGGGTGTTCTTGATTTTTTCTGCCCTCCCCTACTATTTGTTTTTCCCTCGCTTTGTATACCCCTACCCTTTAAAATTCTTTTTTAAGATGTGGCTGGGAGGTGTATTGGGTTGGGGAAATTTGGGGGACCCGATAAGGAACTTGGGGGGTTGCTGTGGGGGGGGGTTTGTAATTAGTGGGTGGGGGCATTATATGACATGGGTGTTTTGGTTTTTGAGTTTTGGCTGCAGGGGTTGACCTGGTTGGGAGGCTTCTATGGGAAAGCTGTGGGGAGGTTGTATTTGATCTTCTTCCTGTGTCTGGGATCTCCTGTCTGTCTTCTCCATCCCCTCTTTTTCCTCCTTTCGCCTTTGTATCATCTCTCTCAGTTTCCGCCTTTGGGTCTTGTGTTTGTCGCGGTCGTGTGTGTGTGTGTCGCGGTGTGTGTGTGTGTGTGTGTGTGTGTGTGTGTGTGTGTGTGTGTGTGTGTGTGTGTTGATAAATTTTTGGTTCTGTATTAAGTAAATATTTATCTTCGTTTTGCTGCAATGTTCATTCTATAAACAATGTTGAAATATTATATTTTAGGATTTTTCATAGTATACAAGTACATTACTCGCTTATCAATGCACCTTGGATGTTGCGAATCACTTGATAGAATGTTTTACATGGAGACAGTTGGGATGTACTCTCTCCCTGCTGCATGAGCTTTATCAAACCTCGTCTTTAAACTATGTATAGTTCCTGCCTCCACTACGTCACTTACCAGACTATTCCACTTCCTGACAACTCTGACTGAAGAAATGCTTCCTAACATCCTTTTGACTCAACTTCCAATTGTTACCCCTTGTTTCTGTGTCCCATCGCTGGAACATCCTGTCTCTGTATACCTCGTCAGTTCCTCGAAATATTTTGTATGTCGTTATCATGTTTCCCCTATCCCTCTTGTCCTCCAGTTTCGTCGGGCCGATTTCCCTTAACTTTTCTTCGTAGGACATTACCCTTGTGTGTGTGCTTTTGGCATATCGCCACCAGTTGCTGCTCAGCTTCTGCAGTGCCTGGATTGGCCAGCAGTATTCTCTCGTGTTTTCTTGGTTTGAATAGGAACATATGTATTTGGCGAAACCCTCCGTGACCTCCAGAAACAGAAAGCAGTGTTGTGTCGTGCAGACGTCGCTGCACGACTCAACGTTCAGAGAATAATAAGGCACAATACCGTGACTGGAACAATACACAAATAACTCGCACATAGGCGCCTGAAACATATGGCAACGTTTGAGCCCGACTTGTGAACTCAAGACGACCGAAATGTCGTCATGAGTTCCAGTCTCCTATGTGTGGGTTATTTTTGTATGAAATCTTGTTCAATATTTTCCCAAAATATGATAGATGCAGGTCAGCACTAGCCTGAAAATAATGGTGCAGTATCTAATTTCACTGTCCAACAATATTTCTCACCTGTTTACACCCACTCTCTCATTGTGGATATTCTTTCTGGACTTTCAGTCCTACTTATATACATTTTACAGTGTTTTTAGTGTTTTTCTGTGGCTTTATAGTGCTTTTTACAATGTGTACATTTCAGTATAAATATTTAACTCATATTTCTATATATACTGTTAGCATACTGGTTAAAGTGTTATTGTAACTTTGGTGTAAGAATGTGTCAGCAGTGTTACCTTACTCATAAATTCAACATATTTTTCTTGCCACTGATAAAATATAATAATAATTGTTACATTTAGATACCATTTATCTTAAGCTGGTACAAGGAGCAGACGATAAATTACTTTTTTTGTATAGTTAAATAATTAGACTTTATTTTTTCAAGCGTTTTATAAAAATGTGAGCCTGTTAGAAATGAACGAATGGAAGCAAGTGGTTTTAATGTATTTGACGTGCTGTTGGAGTGTGTGCGCCGTAACATTTATGAAGAGATTCATGGAAATCATTTAGCAATATAGTTGAGTTCTGAAGTGGAAAGTACAGTGCCTGCACTCTGTCAGAGGAGCGGGGATGTTGCGTTCTAGTCACCTGTGATTTTTTTGGGTTACCCTAGGTTCTTAAAATATGCTGTAGATGATAATTCTATGAAACTGTATTTGTGTAACTTGAATAAACTTACTTACTTTCTTGTCAGCCCCTTTCTGGCAAAAAAGGTTAAATACTTAGAGTGAAAGCGTTTTCTTGTTTGCGGGACAAAAGAAATCTTTTCCCGAATTAAAAGTAAATATCAAGGGGAGTTTAGCCCCTTTATCAGTATTATTTTTTTATGTTTAGGATTTTCAGTTAGTTGCCAAAGTTTTTGCTGCGTTGAAATATAGAAATAAAAAGTGAGAAGTGTTAGAAATTATTAATGGGGAAATGGTATAGGCGTGAAGTTTGGTGAACTGGTACTACAATGAGTGACTGGTAAGGCTGTGACGGGGTATTTCTTTTTCTGTGAGTGACCGGGACTAGGATGTGGTGGACTAGTGCTACGCAGTGGTGTATGGCACCAGGCGGTGGGGTGATGTAGACGTGAGGTGTAGTGGGATTAGGCTGTGGTGTACTGTGTAGGCTGGATGTATACACCGGGATTGAGTGTTGCAAAAGGATGTGAGGTACGACAGTAGATGTGAGTTATACACAGGATGTGAGTGACTGGACAAGTGTAAGTGTACTGCAAGGATGTGAGTGTACTGACAAGGAGTGGTGTAATGACACCAATGTGAGTATGACCCAGGTTGTGAGTGTACTGACACCGGGTTTTGGGGTGTACTGACACCAGGTTGTGGTGTTGACACCAGGTTGGTGTGTTGACCCGGATTAGTGTACTGACACCAGGGTGTGAGTGTCTGACAGCAGGATGTAAGTTTACGACACCAGGTTTTGGGTACTGACCCAGGGTTTTGAGTGTATTGAACCCCGGTTGTGGTGTAATGACACCCGGATTGAGTGTCTGACACTAGGTTGTGAGTGTTGACACCGGTTGTGAGTGTTCGACGCCAGGTTGTGAGTTACTGACACCAGGTTGTGAGTATACTGACACCAGGTTGTGATGTATTGGCACCGGTTGTGAGTGTACTGACAAAGGTGTGAGTTTACTGAGACCCGGATTGAATTACGACACAATGTGAGTGTAGACACCTTTTTGAGTGTATAACACAGGGTTTTGAGTGCTGACACCCGGTTGTGAGGTACTTGCACCGGATGTGAGTGTACTGCAGCAGATGGGTATATGACACCCCGGTTGTGAGTGTACGGACCGCAAGTGTAGTGTACTGACACCCCGGAGGAGTGTTTCTAACACCCGGAGTGAGGTACTGACACCAGGATGTGAGTGTACTGCACCAGGATGTGAGTGTATGACACCGGATGTGGTGTGCTGACACCCGGTTTGAGTGTATGACAGAGGATGTGATTTTACTACAGCAAGTGTAAGGTACTGACAGAGGGTTGTGAGGGCACTGACAGCAGGTTGTAGTGTGCTGACACCCCGTTTGTGGGGGTACTGACACTAGAATGTGAGTGTATTGAACCCGGTTGTGGTGTCTGACCCAGGTTGTGGGGTACTGACACCAGGTTGTGGGTTACGACACCAGGTTTTGAGTGTATACACCCGGGTGTGGTATACGACAGCAGGTGTAGTGTAGTGACGAGGATGTGGAAATACTGACACCCGGTTAGTCCTGTACTTTGGGTTGGTTTTTTTAGTGAGACACAGGGTTTGTCCTGTCTTCGTTGGTTGTTAGTGTACTGACACCAGGGTTGTCCTGTACTTAATAGGTTTGGTGTATGACACCAGGTTGTCGTATTAACTAGGTTGTGAGTGTACTGACCCAGGTTTTCCTGTATTGTAGGTTTTGAGTGGGACACCAGGTTAGTCCTGTTTACACTAGGTTGTAGTGTATGACACCCGGTTTGTCTGTTTTACAAGTTGTGAGTTTTACTGACGCCCGGGTTTTAAATGTACTGAATCAGGTTTTGAGGTGTACGACACCCGGTTGTTTCAAAAAACGGATTTTTAATAAGCATAGAGATCTCCAGTGAATATAGAAAGGACGCCCTTTTGCATCGCTGGGTTTTTTGGGTTTTGTAACAAGTAGCAGTATCCTGGTCCCAATTTCCTTAGAATTTAGTAAGCTTCAATAGTGCTTTAGGATTACAACTAGTAGGTTACTAACTAAAGAAAATTTAAAAATTTTAAAGTTTATTTAAAAAATAAAAATTTTTAGGCGAATTTTTATAAAAATTAAAATTAAAATTTTAATCAATTAAACAAAATAATATAATCCTTCTTCGTTTTTCATGTATTGTGCTAAAGGCACATATCACATCTTTTGGTTATAAGTACCGTCTGGTACTTGTTAAATTTAATAACAATTACAAATATATACAAGTAAGTTTGAGTGTATGTGTGTAAGTGCTTAGTAGTTCGCTATGTCTCAAAAATAAAGATTAACCGTAAATGACAAAGCTCCTTAATAACAACTTTTTGACCAACCTGGCAAAGAACAGCTTGCTTGAAAAATTAAAGTTCTGATAAGCCAAACAGCAATTAACAAACAACAGCGACACAGATCGGAACAAGGAGTAATTAACGACACAAAGTTGGCCTTGCGATCCCCCTTTAAAAAAAGTCACAAAACTCCCTACTATAAAATTAAGTTCGATAAGAAATATCCCCGACTGTGACATACACAGTACCATTTAAAAAATTAGGTCAAACTACGTCAGGCCCTGATTTTTCCAGGTTCCATCGACAAAACCCCTCAGTAAAACGTCGAAAATCACTTTTCTAGGCTATGTCCTGTGAACGGTTACGCGAACCAAAACAAAAAGGGACAGAGAGTTTTCCCAAAAGGGGCCCAGCAAAGGAGGTAGGCAATTTGTTCGAAAAATGCCCCAACACCCAAGGACTGAGCAGCCAGACGACTACTCCAGGCGAGGTGTGTACCCCCCCTTGATACATGTAGCCCCCATGTGCTGTCCCCCGAAAACACAGAAACCGGAGGGAAAAAAAGAATGAGCGGGGCGATGATTTAGTAGTTAGAAATAAAGACTTGAACAGGGCACTGAATTTTTAAATATAATGATAATCCACCAAACAATATAACTAAGTCAAATAATATATAAAGCCTTATTTACGTTTTAGATTATCGAAAAATAAGAATTAAATTTATTAAAAAGGGTTAATATCATTTATCTGTGACCGTTCGGGGTCGCAATCAGGTTATGGGGTTTTAATGACATAGGTTGGGTGTACTGACAAGGTTGGTGTACCGACACCAGGTTTAGAGTGTACTGACGGGTACACTCTAGAGGGTTAACTAATTGGTTCCAAGCTTAGCTGCGGCTTGTTTCTGGTTTCGTAAAAGAGGTTGATCTATTTCATTTCAGTTTCCAGGCTTTTCTATCCCCTCTTGAATATTAATGGGGATCCCCATATGATTGAACACAAAAAAAATAAAATAAAATTTAAAGATTTTATAGTAAAGTTGTGTAGAGTAGGATTATATACGAATTATAATATTGACGAAGTGTCGTTCTTTTTCTTTTGAATATTATATATTTTAATTATATTTATATAATATATATATATATTATTTTATTATATATATATAATATTTTAAATATATAAAAAATACTCAAATGGTTTTCCCCCGCAAACACGGTTAGTTGCCTGGTTCGGGATGTCCTTGGGAAAGGGGATGATCCAGACCACCTCGGCCCCAAACCCACCCCAACAGATTATTCTTAGACATTTTTTGGAAGCAATTAAAGCAAAGGTCGAGGCACTCACAATTTTCCCAAAAAAACCCCGTCCACACGCAGCTGGGAAACTTCAGACCCCCCTAAAAAAAAGTAAAACGGGGTTTCCACTATTTAAATGTCCATACCAAGGCATGGCAAACTTGCTCTTTTTGGCAATGTTGTTGCTGTGCCGGAAAGAAGGGGATAGGGTGCTAAATGTTTTTTAAACCCTTAAGGTTTTTCCCTAGAGTGATACCTCATTGCCCCCCCGTCAACCAAAAAAAAGGGAGGGCGAACCCCCCACTCACTCTACTGACGTAAAAAATCGAGTCCAGGGAGCAAGAAATTGAAGGGGCAACACAGTGGGGGCAATCAAAATTTTCCAGTAAAAAAGATACAGTTGCCCCCAGGGATGCGCACTGCGAAGCAAGTGCGGGGGAAACCCCAGTGGCCCCAAAACAGTTAAAACCCTCTGCCCCCACTAGGGAAACCATTAATTGTGGAGATCAGATTTAAAGCAAAATGTCGTTCCCCATCTGGCTTGCGGGGGGTTAACTGGAAAAGGCCCCGTTTTTTAAAGGAAAGGGGGTTCGTTTTGGGGAAAAAATTGAGGACACGTTTTCAGAGATCCAAGGTTCGTCAAAAATTCCTTGGCTGGTCTGATTCCTGATGAAATTAGACCTTTCTTTTATTGCAACCTTTGTCACTTAAAAAGAAGGAGGGGAATTCGGTAAATTTGGGTAGGCAACACGTTACGCCCCCCTCGTGCCAAAGCTGCTGTGAAGTATTTGGCACGGCAACCATGAGTTTAAACCCAAAACCCAGCTTGGTTTTGGGGGTCTTCAAGGAAGTGAAGCAGGGTTTTCATGCAAAAAGGGCGTTTATAAACAACCTGCCTGAGGACAATGCAGTGGAAAATTTAGTTTAAAGAATGCTTAAATTTCCCTGAAAGAGAGTGGTATTGCGCAGTACAAGAACATTTCCCCGGGTCTTTTCCCCTTTTGTTTCGCTGGGTTTGAAAGGAATCAATGCTTCTTTTGGAGAGCATGACCACAACACGGGGGGTTTGTCCAACAAGGAATCCTCTTGACTATTTTTTTCTGCTACAGTTAGGGAAATATAGCGATGACCGCGAGCAAAACCCGGGTTTCCTAGATGTGGCACCTAGAGGTAAAAAGGAGTCCCTCCACTGCCTTACACGGGTAAGACACGGGGACGGGAAAGGGCTCACCCTGAATCCACCCAAATGTAAAAATATTCGTAGCAAAAGTGTAAATGCAGTGAGATAAAAAATACAGGAGCAGAGTCTTTGCCCCCAAAAAATGTGTTTGTAGGGCACCTCTGGGAAGAAATGCCTTTGACACAATTCTCAGGAAAAAATTGGAAGATTTAAGGAGAAGGAAACAACAAATAGGCAATCTGGAACCCACGTCCCTTTTTTCTCACAAAGTGCTTTGGGTTTCCCCGGTTTACAATTTCCTAAAATGTGCACCTTATATGTAACACTATCTGCACGAATTGACGTATCCTGAGGCAGATTTTTACGAAAATACTTAACCTTACTCTAGAAGAGGGCGGGAACAAGTAAATTTCCCGTCAGATAGGAGGCATTGGTTCCCCAAGTCATCACAGATTGCCTTTCTGTTTTTTTGTCCCCGTGTATTGCATCCGGAGCTTGTAGCAGCGATTCCCCTGAACATCTTAGGGGCAAGATTGGAGTCCGGACCAAAAATTCATTGACGGAGCAATGTCTGGGATAAAACTAACGGGCTTGAAACCAGACCGCTTCCCCAACAACTACAAACAAAACGCCGGGGTCCTAGTGGAAAATATTGCCCAACAAAATTTAGAGTGTGTCAGGGAAGGAAGAGCCGCCCCTGGCGTGAGAGCCCCCCATGTGGGGGTTTTTTTGGCTGTTCCCCCCTCCAGCCTTTGGCTCAGCCCCGACCCACAGACCCTCCGATCGGTGTTGCCCTTTGACTTGCCCCTATTCTCGCCCAACACAGGGGTTTTGGGCAGTGAAGCAGCAGACGATTTGGGTACCTGGTTTGTGTGGTAAACGAGGGAAGACTGCAAGACTGAGGGGTTAATAACATTATCAAGGGAGCCTCACACAGTGGATGCCCCGCAGTAAAGGGGCCACCCCCAAAAAATGCAGATCTGATGGCAGCCAGAAGCGTCCAGTGGTATCACCCTTCAAGTGGACAGATGGGAAGCAGGGGGTTGGGACTTTCATGGCTCTTCCTTGGGATACCTATCTCCAAACACCCGGGGGGGGGAAGGAGGGGCAGCGCCGTTCAGGGAGTTCCAAAAGTCTAGAAAATATGGAGGGAAATTTCCCATTTATTGTTTGTTCCCCTAGGCTCGAACCCCTTGGGTCATGGGAAAAAGTGCTCTAATTTCCTTAAGGGGCTGGGGAAAAAGACTCATCAGGGTAATAGGGATCCCGGGCAGCTAGTTTTTTCCAGCGGCTCAGTGCGGGGCTGTTCAAAGGGGTAAATGCCCACGGATTTTGGGCACAGCCCCCGCTCTGAGGGTGGGTGAGATTTTCGCCTTTTTTTCGGTGATACACACGTAACAAATGTACTGTATATGCCACCTTTATATTAACAAAGTATCTCTTTAAAAATTTGTGCCATTTTATATATATATATATATATTTATATATAATATATATTATATATTTATATATATTTATAATTTTATTAATAATCACACACAAAGAAAGATGCAGTCAGCAGGATTCGAAAATGGGATGCGGACGGTCACAATTCCCCGGGGAGACTCTAGCCAACTCGGCCACACAAATGTACATAGAGGGGGAGTGGTTACAACATATTTTTTCCTAGCCCAGGCACGGGCGTGGTGATTGACATAAAATCGTTTTAAAAACAGAACATAAGGATTCCCCTCAGTATTGCATATGTCATTTTTATACTCCATTCTGTCCAGTCCCCGGGTAGCAGGTCGATTTCCTTAACCCCTTTCCCGAGGACTTTCCTTAGTCCGGACTAGTCTTGTTGCAAACCTTTGCATTTCTCTAGTTTCCCTTTTGTGCTTGGCTTGGTGTGGTTTCCCAAATGGGCTGCATGCTCAAAAAGGAAATTTTTCAGGCCCGTCACATCACAGTGTACGGGCCCGAACAATTAATTATTGAGAGTCCGAATGCTGTTTTTAGGGGTTGCTAGGCGCCTATGCTGCAGCGTTTTTTTGTTAGTAAAACACATTCAAAAAGTTTGACAACGTATTCCGAAAATTTCGCCTACACAGTGGGTTCCCCCCAGTCAATCAGAAAGTAGGCAGGAACAGTGAGATGTGAAGCGAGTAATCGCCCCTCACCCTTAAAAAATCGTAGAATTTGGGTTGTAGTCCCTCGGCCCGGAGGGAATTTAGTTCCTTTGCAGGGGAAATTTGAACTTCAGATAGTTTTTGACTAGGAAAAGAACTTCTCCCCGGCCCAGGGACTGACAACCTCAAATTCTTGACTTTAAGGGGGATGGACTGATTACATCGTCTTCACATCTCTATGTTCCTGCTATTTCTGTATTCGATGAAGAAACCTCTGTGTAGGCGAAACGTTTTGGGAAAAAAGTTGTCTAACTGTTGCTTGTGTCTTTAAAAACAAAACCTGTCGGTTTGTATTCCATTTGAGTTTAGCAGTTTTTGGTTTATGTGCGCCTCGGGAGATGTGCACGGCGTTATACTCAAAAAGATCCCTTTCCTTTGGGGGGTTGTAGTCACGGGGCCCCCAGGGGATGTACTCGTTCGATCTTTGCCTTTCCCCAATCTTTATGACTTTGCAACTTGGTGGGGTTTTTAATTCAGGGGCCCGTTTCTGGACCAGCCCGCAACCCTGTAAGATCCCTTTTTTACTTCTCCCCGGTCCTCGTCCGTTGAATTTTTTCATCAACTTCACTTATCTGCAAAACGGGCAATTGGTCTCCCTTCTCTCATGTCGCTCACAAAACCGAAAAAGCACCAGTCCAAGGACTGACCCTGTGTAACTCCGCTTGTCATAGGCCACCCACTCGACACCCCGCCCCGCCATGTCTTTTGGTTGCTTTCTGAAATAATTCCCCAATCCTTGCTGATTTCCCTTTTTTCCTTGTTGTCCCCCAGCTTTTTTCATAATCCTTTTGTGGGCTGTGTCAAAGCCCTTTTTTGGTCAGGGGAAAAAAACAATCTAAATACCTTTTCTTTGTGTTTTATGTTGTACCTGTCATAGACTCCAGGGTTTGCGAACAGGATTTCCCACCCTGAAAAAGTGTTGGTAACAATGATTTAAGCTCATTTCCCTTTTTTTGGTGCTCCACCACCCTTTTTTATAATTTCTCTTTATTTTGCATATATACATGTCATAAAATGGTCTGTAGTTTTTGCTTCCCATTGTCTCCTTTTTAAAAAAAGGGGGGTCCATTTTTTCTGTCTTCCAACCCCAGGTGTGCCCCGTTTCGATAGTGTGTTGAAGATTGTTTTAGTGATACATTCAGGCCCTTTTCCCTCTCTCAATACCATGGAAGTGTTATCCGGCTCCTCGCCTTTAGGGTACTAGCCGTTAGCAGCCTCTTCACTTCTTCCTCAGTTGTATGTACAGGGTGTCGACAAAAACACTCCCTGATGTCAAACAGGTATAACATTTAACTTTATTGTAATAAACTTTCACAGTTAGTAGGTTCAGCTGCAGGATTTCATTCAGTTTCATGTGGTACAGAGCAACACTCAAGGTACTCAATATGTGCCCCTCTGGTTACTTGGCAAACGTCGATGCGATAATCCAGTTTAGTCCAGGCCCTCGGCAGCATATCTGGAGTTATCATGCAAACTGCTTCAGTGATCGAAATTTTAAGCTCCTCTAAGGTTGCAAGTAGTGGTGGTACGTAAACTGTGTACCCCCACGTACCCCCCAAGGAAAGAAGTCACACACAGTTTGGTCCGCTGGCAAGTGGCTGCTAGGTCACCTGACTTAACAAGGCAGTGATTTTCGGTGGCATCACTGCACGCCTTCCTGCGTCTGGATAGATACTGCAACACAGGAGATATTGCAGTGGCTGAGCTATGACGTAATGGGATACAGTTTCATCTAGAATTGGTGAAGCAGTCATAGTGGAGTAGTCGCTGCAGGGTTCACTCAACCTGGGGTAGAACCTGCTGGTGCTCTCAAGTAAGGCATCGTCATTACTCGGTAGTTGAGCAGGACTTCTGGCAAGCGACTAAGGAGGACATTTCTCGACTGATACTGTTGCTGAGGCTGTCATTCCCAGCGAGAGTGGAGTGAGTCGTAGCAGAGATGACTCAGGTGACATATCTGGGTGTCATAGTAGCATGCACCATAACTAAAGTGAGTGGGCTAGCAGTCAGAGTGACATCATACTTGTGCATCCTACTCACTGAAGCTGTGACATGAGTCAGTCACCTGCCTACAGGGCTACTGTACAGGGCTTGACGATGCCACCCTCTTGACTGAGATTAAGCCAAAGCAGAATGTTAGTCTTAGCGTCCTCAGACTGGTTTTCTACATATAACTTCATTCTGACGGTCAGGAGGTGGAGTGAAATGAGTCTAAACGGGGAGTCGTAGCAGGTACTACTCAAGCATGGCATCTACAAACGGGGAGCACAATAACTTTCTGTACATAAATAACAAAAAAGGGCACAATACCGTGACTGGCTCCTCCTCCTTAATTCCCCACTACTACTACCACCACTGCCACTACTACTACTACTTTCACTACTACTACTACTACTACTACTACTACTACTACTACTACTACTACGACTACTACTACTACCACCACTACCTCTTCCTGCCTATATGCAACCGCCCTGCTCCACTTCTTGTTAATGTGACTTTGTAAATGGTCCAAGTCGGACCGACACGTCGTCGTAAGCTCCTCTCTTCTATGTGCCGGTTATTTGTGTGTAGCTTTCTGTACATGGGGGCTCAGATGCTCGTAATCTGATGACTGGGCTGACTAATGTCAATCATCGAACAGGGTGACATGTAACACAAGGGTATTACCAATAGTCTGGCATCAGACCACACAGTGGTCTAGACACACACTTCATGAATAAGACCACATATTAGGACACATAAAACTGCACACCCGCACTGCACATGCAGTAGTGGTGTATGGTGGTGTGAGATGAGCATGGGTGGTGTATGGCGGCGTCGGTTGAGGGGAGAGGACGTGTGTATATCAGAATTGCTTTTCTCATGCGACTGATAAATCTCATGCACCAAATATCGTTGGAGCGCGGTGAATGCTGTGGAACTCTTATGTGTGAATCTTGTTGACCTAGTGATATACCTAGTGAAACAAACATGTGATTTGAAGTGGGTATTATGGAGGGCTACCTTCACTCGGCCTCGCTTGCCTCCCTCTTCCTCGATTTGGAACTCAGCCATTTGCTTCTATTTACTTATGGTCAAGAGACGGTTTTGCCAGACCACATAAGTGCTCGTGTCAGTTCGCTGTGCGCACTCCACTATCCTTACGAATTGTTCCTGGTGCTACCTGCTTGATCCAAGCAAATATCCAAGAGGTTGACACGGGCTTAGCAAGCCATTAAGCAGGCTTGAAGCAGCACTCCAAGCTAGCCAGGGCAAGCTAAGGTAGCCTGCAGTTACAGCTGTCCTAACCCCAGCATAGTCTACGTATATCTTTACAGTGCTGCGGCTACCAGTGTTTCCTGTAGTGGCTTAGTAAGAACAATTTAACGAGCATTGCAAGTACTGATTTTTAAGTGGGGACTGTAGAGGTTCACCTATAAACATAGTAAAGTTTGTGCTGATTTGCTTGTGCACAGGTGAACATTCGTTTCTGTCCTACGTGTGCTAGAAGTGTTTAAGTGCTGCGGGTTTGTTGTAACTATTTTGCACCGGTGGATTTCATGACTTAGGACATTGTGCGACATCAGTACCTACGTAGGCTTAAAATGAGTGAGGAATGTCTGGCCTGTGGGTGACCTTGAAAATGGCACTATAGACCCGCATCACATCCACCCATATGGCGTGTGTCGAGTGAGGTTGAATGTCCTTCCTCGACTTTTCCTATTCACCGGTTATCCTTTAAACTCGTCGCATGTATATACATATGGGATAAGAGCGGATTTAGCTGTTCAGTCTAAACAGCACTCCAAGCCAGCCAGTTTGAAGGCCAAGTTACAATGGCAGTGTTACATCTGTTCTGAATCCCATATTGCCTGTGTTAGCGAGGGGGAATATACCTTCCTTGTCCTTCTATTCACCAGTATCATGATAACCCATCCAGTGTGAAAACTAATGTCAAGTTATGAGTATACCTGCTGGTGTTGAGTTAGATGATGGTGATGAAGGCAGGATTTGAAACCTATTTTAGTTACAAGGCTCGGAAAAAAAAAAGAACGAGGCTTCCAGAGCTGTCAGGGTAGATTTCCTTAAACAACACGATCAAGAGACCAAGTGTAACTGGTTTTTCGAAGCCAATGTAGACAACCTAGAGAAAACGATCAAAAGTTTGTCCACGATGAGGATAACTACGTCTTTGTCCTAATGATTCAGTAATTATAGACAAACTTTCTCGTCTCCGAATATGCACAACATCAAAACTCGAGCTTGCCCACAGAGCACCTAAAATGCTTATCTTTGTCTACAAACGTCAAAAGCACGTGAATCCTCAATATTTGGCACGTCAGAGCAACAAGTTGCCAAGCCCTCCTCGACTTTCCCAACGATCTGATATTAGCTGAGTTGGATTGGCCAGGTGGACTGCACGCTGTTTAACTCCCGTGCAGCCCTCAACAGACGCTATAACATATGACATTGTACAGACCTCCTCATACATCGATGTTATAAGTGTCAACGCTGGGGCCACATTGCCAGGAAAGGCCCAGTTAAAGTCACAACTGGTGTTTGTAGTGTGTGCCAACGCTCATCCTTCTGAAACGGTGTTTGATATGATCAAACAGCAACAGACTGTTGCTAAACAATGTATCAATTGTAAGACTTCAGGAAGTTACAGCAGCTCATGCTGACTGCAGTGTGAGGGCTGCCCACATCACAGCCACCCGCACCTCACCTGTACCCCTCATATGACCCCCCAGGACTACCAAGGTACCTCGAGTCTGAATACTGGCTCATGCCTGCCCTCAGACAATGGGCGTGAGCACCTCACCTGGGTGCACGTCAACAGGAGCTCCATCCAGTTGGCTGTCAATACAGCCTAGCTGAGTCAGTGGACAGTAGCCAAGGAGCTCAGCTGACCGGTGCTCACGTCTCAGATGTCCAAGTCTTGCTCCTGTGGATACACCTGGGTGTCGCGCCATAAGGATACTGGAAAACACAACAATTTCTCCTTGCTGAAACAACAACTTGAGCAGCACAAGGAAATATGTGGTAGAGTGTACCAATTAATAAGAGTGTCACAATTTCCGAAGCGAGTGTTTTTAAGGCTGCTGAACAAGGTGGGTGGTGGTAGTGGTTGGTGTCCTTAATTACAGTATGACGATCAATAGTTGTGTTGATAAACTATAGTGAGCTCTGATGAGGGCAATGGTGACATGATGTTAGTAATAGTTATGAACGTAATATAAGTGGAGGTGCGGAGTGTGATGAGGGCAGTGGTGTCTATAAAGTTAGATATAGTGATGAGTGTATATAAGTGGGGTGCAGTGTGTGATGAGGTTAACCACATTGACATTAATGTTGAACAATATGTGATAAAATGTAAATGAACACAATGTTGGTAGTGTGTTGGTGGTGACAGTTATAGTGTTGCGTTTAATGTTAGTGGGGGGAGGGAATGAGAGTGATGGGTGTCACCTATCATACATTCACACATGAACAGCGTCGTGCTCTGTGTAACAAAGACTCCCAACGTGGCCTTACAACTGGAAGGGACTTAACAAACTCATGGACCAGGGTATAACACTGCTGACATTGAAAACCTCTGCTATTTATATGAAACAAGTTTTTCATTATGCTAGAAAATCAAACAACTCCCAGGACTTTATAATGGATCTAAACTGTATAACCTTTCTATTATTAAGCTGGAACAATTGCGTCACTTAGAAAAAGGACTCCTGCCCTTCATCATAAAGTAACCATGGAACCCCTGATGTTGTGTGTCTGCAGAGTGCAGAGTCACTGAAAATTCCCAACCCCTCTAAATTACCCTCATTGTTGCAATAACTCAATCTACTACACTCGTGGTTTTATATATTAAAAAAATCACTTTTCCATCAACTTCTTGCACCCTAAGAAAACAGAGGGGCTACAGTATCACGGTGTTTAGGATTTATATAGGAACTCTGCTCTCATACATATTAACTTTGTATGCTCTGCTGATAAGTTTAATACTTGAGCTCCCAACTTGTGCTCTGTCTGAAACCTTACTCTTATTATTGGCGATTATTAATGCAAGACACAAAGCTTTGGAAACTCAAATTGTAATTCGTATTGGTAATCAACTGTTGTCACTCATAAACAGTCTGGATAATGTGCAAATTGTAGGTGGCCTTGAACCACACATTATCTATGGTAGGTTGTCTTGATCTGTATCTTGGCTTCAACATTATTTCTGCCAGCTGTGAGTTCATCCATTGTAACAGATATAGCGTTGATCATTTCCAATAGACTAACCTCACTAGATTATGGTAATACTATCTTCCTGGTGGGAATTTTCAAACGGAAACGTTTTAATTTTTCCCCTGATCAGCATAAATGACTTTGTTGACATCTTTGATGATGGTTAGAATTCCCTATGGTGTTTTCCTCTGTTGAGACTCTTTTTAAAATGACTTTTGTGAGCAGTATTCAGAACTACTTAGAAACCGCCACAGAAAGAAACCTCATGGGTAATGTATACCATCTAACTTTCATAATAATCGTACCTCTTATAAAAAACGAATTACCTATTACAATGATCCTAAAAAACTTCGACATTGAAAACGTACGGCTGGCAGACTAGGCCTAGCCTATAGAAAACATCCCGTACCCATGGAATGCTGAGCCTCTTTCAAACTGCCCTTGCTGTGCCAGAGAGCGGTATGAAGAGCTTGCGGCAAACAGATTTGGGAACAATTTGTCAATGTTCTTCAATGCTCACACCCCACTACGCCGGGCATGAGAGGAGAAAAATAGATTAAGGGTTAACAGAATGGGCATATCGCGCACCCATCATCACTTACATAGGGTGAATGAGTTAGTCAGTGTTGGCTGCTACAGCTAGCTATCTGGGACAAAGACTGTCCAGAACCACACCAAGTCGAAATTTAATGGCAGATATGATGCAAGGGAGAGACTTGTTTGCTGTATGCTCGCAAGGAAGATGACTGCAACATTCTTTCACTAATTATTGAACTTGATGCGGAACTAAACTAAGGGCAACTCCACGTCGCCTGGATGGGATGGTATTACTTCCAACATACTGATTGCTGTGTCGAGTACCAGGCAATCCATTACTTAAATTATATAACATGAAGCTCATGAACTGGAAGGCTCCTCAATCTATGGCCAACAGCCTCTTATTCCAATCCTATGCCCAATCAACAAAATGCATTTCGCTCAAATATCTCTTACTAGCTGCTTGTGTAAAACATATGAGAGATGATTCTTAATCGTCTCATGTACAGAATCAAACAATTTTGTCTCCCCGGGTGCATGGTTTCATTGGCATGGGAAGGGCGTGCATCATTGATTACCCTTTCTAACTCTGCACACTGACAGCCACATACACTTCCTTCTTGACCTTAGATCTGCTTTCGATGTAGCCACCGACATGTAATCATTAGTGAACTAGCCAGAGATGGATGTGGAGGATGGCTTCTCCGTGGATTAAAGGACTCCTGTCAACAGAAAGTCGTCTGTGTTGTTCAGGGACATAGAAGTGTAAAAACTAAAAACTTTGAATTAGGCAACCCACAGGGGAGGTGTGCTCCGTACACTCAATTCAGTATTCTAATTAATGCTTACTTCATGCTATGCCTAGCCAGTCCCATCATTATGATTAGTTTTGTGATGATTATAATGATTAACACCCACCGGATTCTCCAACCCCCAAAACATTCCTTAACCATGTGCTTGCTCGTGTCAGGAACCTGGGGTTAATAATTCTTTACGGATAAAACAAAGATACTCAATAGGCGTTCCTCTTCGACGACAGGCACAGTTCGTCAGACCGTTGCCATGATGGGTCTCTTCTCGATTATGTAACAGATACAGGTATCTAGGCTTTGATGGTTCCACTGCTTGACCTGTGTTGTGAACGTGGACTTTGGTCGCCAATACAAAGAATGACTAAGAAGACTTTGAGTTGTGGCAGGGTTTACCCCCAGGGTTTGGTGCCTATGTTAAAATTGTGGGGAAAATGATGTTCTTGCTTATATTAGATCATTGGTTGATTATGCTGCGCCACTACTTGCTCTTGTGTCTGACTGGAAGCTTGGAGGGCTGGAAAAACTGCAGAACGAAGCAATGAGGATCATCCTAGGATGCCCTCGTACTGCCAAAATTTTAAATATGCAAAAAGAACTTGATATCCCAAGCATCAGAGATCGTGTTACTGAAAGAAATATCCTAATTGGAGTTAATATACTCAGGCAAGCCCATTCAAACCCCTGCTCAGAAGCCCTCCAAACTTTCCTCAGCACTGGTGAACACCCCTCCAGATGGATCGAAAAAACTGGTACCGACCTCCGCAAGAATCAGATACATGATCTATGTTAAGTAAGGCAACAGCGGCACTTCTCCGCTCCATGGGATATTACCCCATTCCAAACTACCATTCCTCCATTTTCCCCAAACTACTTCTTAAAACACAACCAAAACTTCGCCTTAAAGCCAAACATGATGCCTTAAGCTGTATTGATAACTTAGTCACACAGCACACACTCTTGCAAATTATTTACGTTGATGGTTCTGTTCACCAATCCACTGGTGCAGCTGGTAGTGCTGCTGTTGTCGTACGGAGTGATGGTTCTCTTAAAGAAATTGGAGCACGCATTAATAATTGGACCTCTACCCTTCAGACAGAACTGTTTGCCATACTCCTTGCACTGAAATGCATCTATGTATCTAAGATTGACAGTTTAATTGTAACTGATTCTCTGTCATCCATAAATGCTCTCGACGCCTTAAGTATAAATTGTGGCATGCTTGTGTCAGAAGCCAGACATAGGTATGGTAAGATTGTGGACAGTGGAGTCAGAGTGCACATGCTGTGGATTCCATCTCACATTGGTCTTCGGATGCATGATAGAAGTGATAAACTGGCTAAGCTGTATGCTTTCGAAGATGGAGTAGATTACAATCTTGGCTTGTCAGGTAATAGTTTGAGAACAATAATACGAAAAGAACTTCAACTGAATTTTATTGACTTAAGACTCAGGGAGATTGACACCAGTCAGTCCATCTATCATCATTCTATCATGCAGGAGGAGCCACATGTCTATGGTGCATCCAACAAGATAAGCCGACTCCTGGATGTCACTACCGCCCGGCTCCGGCTGGGTTACAAGTATCTTTGGTAGGTTAAATCACCACCACCAGATGTAGACCAAACGAAATGTAAACTTTGCCAGATGGACTATTGTCACACCCTGCGTCATTATGTACTGGAGTGCGATAAAATTAATGAATTTAGAAACAACTCACTCAGAAATGTTCAAGAAATGGCTATTTTAAACCACAGTGGTATATTACAGACCATTCTGGAGAAATACCCTGACTTTGCTAGCTGTAAATAAAGCATTACCGCGTGTGTGTGTTTGTGTGTGTGTTTGTGTGTGTTTGTGTGTGTGTTTGTGTGTGTGTGTGTGTGTGTGTGTGTGTGTGTGTGTTTTGTGTGGGGTGTTGTGTGTGTGTGTGTGTGTGTTTTGTGTGTGTTTGTGTGTTTGTGTGTGTGTGTGTTTGTGTGTTTTGAGTGTGTGTGTGTGGTGTGTGTGTGTGTGTGTGTGTGTGTGTGTGTGTTGTGTGTGTGTGTTGTGTGTGGTGACTCAACAATCAATATTTGCACCAATAACTCATTACAGTTGTGACCGGGTGTGGAAGTGTGAATTGCTCATTACGCTATAATTTGTTCATGATTGTAGCCATGTATAAACGTAAGTAACCATTCTTACAGGATTCATTACCTTTGTAACTTGTGAGTTCATTACCTTTGTACCTAGTTCAGCTATAAAAACTTTGGGGGCCCAGTCCCTGGACCCATTACGTACCTCTGTAATCTGTAAATACCTTTGTAACTTGTCATGATTGCGACCAGACCTACCTGGAGTTCATTACCTTTGTAAATCGTGAGTTCATTACCTTTGTAAATTGTGAGTTCATTACCTCTGTAACTTGCTCAGCTATCAAAACTTTGGAGTCCAGTCCCTGGACCAATTATGTACCTCTGTAATCTTTTGACAACCGCCCACAGGATGGGTATGGGGTGCATAATAAACATATTAAACTAACTGGTGTATGGCGAGGGAGGATCCGACCGCTTCCTCTGCACCCCACATACTCGCTTGGTGAGTCAGCCACATTGGACGCAGAGAACCACACAAACTCACCTCTGATTTACTGAAATAGCAGAAACATACAGTTTAATGCTGTTTAATGCAGTTTAATGCTCTGATCCACCAGGAGGCCTGGTCACAGACCGGGCCGCGGGGGCGTTGAGCCCCGGAACTCTCTCCAGGTAAACTCCAGGTAAACACGTTACTGAAAAACAGCGTGGGACGTTATGAAGACTTAGAACATAAGAACATAAGAACGAAGGAACACTGCAGAAGGCCCACTGGCCCATGCGAGGCAGGTCCAAGTCTCCTACCGGCTTAAGCCAATGCACCCAACCTAGTCAGGTCAGGTCACATTGACTTAAGGGAGGAACACGGCAACCGACCTGGTAGCTCAAGCTATCAGGTCCAACTCACACCCACCCACATCTACTCATGTATTTATCCAACCTATTTTTAAAGCTACACAACGTTCATGGCCCTATAACGGTACTTGGGAGTTTGTTCCACTCATCCACAACTCTATTTCCAAACCAGTACTTTCCTATATCCTTCCTGAATCTGAATTTTTCCAACTTAAAAAAATTGCTGCGAGTCCTGTCTAGGCTAATATTTTCAGCACACTATTTACATCCCCTTTATTTATTCCTGTCTTCCATTTATACACCTCAATCATATCCCCCCTAATTCTACGTCTTTCTAGAGAGTGCAGTTTCAGGGCCCTAGTCTATCCTCATAGGGAAGGTTTCTGATACATGGATCAACTTTGTCATCCTCCTTTGTACATTTTCCAGAGAATTTATACCATTCTGTAATAACGGTGACCAAAACTGTGCAGCATAATCTAAATGAGGCCTAACCAAGGATGTATAGAGTTGAAGAACAACCTGAGGACTCCTATTATTTATGCTTCTTGATATGAAGCCAAGGATTCTATTAGCTTTATTGCGAACACTTATGCACTGTTGTCCTGGTTTCAAATTACTGCTAACCAGAACTCCTAAATCTTTTTCGCAATCCGTAATATTAAGATCTACATTATTAGTTTATATGTGGGGATGGTTATTGTCCTGTCCAACATTTAGAACTTTGCATTTGTCTATATTAAACTGCATCTGCCACTTCTCCGACCACTGCATCAGTCTATTCAAATCTTCCTGGAGTGCTCGAATGTCCTCGTCAGAATGAATTCGACGGCCTATTTTGGTGTCATCGGCAAACTTGCCGATGTCGCTCTTTATGCCCTCATCTATGTCGTTTATGTAGATTGTGAACAGCAGGGGGCCCAACACTGACCCCTGTGGAACACCGCTCGTGACACTTCCCCACTCTGATTTCTCCCCATTTTATGCAAACTCTCTGCTGCCTATTTGTCAACCATGCCTCTATCCGGGAAAAAATTTCTCCTCCTATTCCATGTGCTTTAATTTTCCTCAATAGTCTCTGATGTGGGACCCTGTCAAAAGCCTTACTGAAGTCCATATACACAATATCATATTCATTACCATGATCTACCTCCTCAAATACCTTAGTGAAAAAAGTTAATAAATTCGTAAGGCAGGAACGCCCCTTTGTAAAACCATGCTGAGATTCGTTGATTAATTTATGCTTTTCAAGGTGGCTACGAACTGCCTGGGCAATTATTGATTCCATAAATTTTCCCACTATGGAGGTTAGGCTTTTTGGTCTATAGTTCGAAGCTAAGGACCTGTCACCTGTTTTGAAATAGGTATCACATTTCCATTTTCCACTTATCTGGCACCATGCCAGTTTGTAGTGATATGTTGAAAAGATTAGCCAAAGGTGTGCTAAGCTCCTCTTTACATTCCTTTAGAACCCTTGCATACAGTTCATCAGGGCCTGGGATTTGTTAGTTTTTTAATTTATCTATTTGCCTAAGGACCATGTCACTTGTGACCCTAATAGTGCACAGTTTATTATCGTCCTGTTCTACATAATTTATCATTACTGGAATATCGCTGGTATCCTCCTGTGTAAAAACTGAGAGGAAGTATGTGTTAAAATTCTACACATTTCCTTATCACTGTCAGTGAGCTGACCCGAGGAACTTTTGAGTGGGCCTATCTTGTCCCCTGATCTTACTTCTGTATACCTGAAAGAATCCTTTGGGTTAGTCTTCGAATCTCTTGCAACATTAACCTCATAATCTCTTTTTTGCTTTTCTAATTCCCTTTTTTATTTCTCTCTTTAACTGAATATATCGATTTCTCAATTGCCCCTCTCCTCTTTTGATTTGCCTATATATGCCTCTCTTTTGACCAATCAGATATTTTAATCTATTGTTCATCCATTTAGGATCATTTTTGTTTGATCTGATTTCCCTATTTGGAACATAATTTGACTGAGCAGCTAGAACTATGCCCTGAAAGCATCATATCGCAACCATCACCACCTACCTGACCCTTAGTCAGGTCATTCCAGTTCAGCCCACCTAAGTAATTTTTCAGTCCTATGAAATCAGCTAAGCGAAAGTCAGGACGAGACTTGATTGCCATTATTAGGGGAATTCCATGATATATTAAAACTGAGTGATTTGTGATCACTTTCCCCAAGCTCATCATTAACCTCAAGATTATTAATTAGTGTTTCCCTACTGCAAGAACCAAGTCAAGGAGTATTTCCCCTATTGGCTCTGTCACAAAAATGTTTTAAAAAACAATCCTGGATCGTATCAAGAAAGTCACCTGACTCTAAATTTCCTGTCAAATTGCTCCAGTCAATCTGTCTATAGTTGAAATCTCCCATTAGCACAACATTTTCGTATGTAGATGCCTTACGAATTTCGTCCCATAGAAGTTTACTGCACTCCCATCAAGATTGGGGCTCTGTAAATCACACCCAAAATTAGTTTTTCCTCCGGGCCCCCGAGAAGCTGTAACCAAACAGATTCATGGCTACGCTTCTAATTTTAAAACTTTTCTAACACAACAATTTAATTGTCTCGCATACATCACTACTCCCCCACCTTTCGTTGACCCGTCAGTGTGGGAAGGATGTTTTGTGGAGTCAAAAAGGGGGGAGGTAAGGGAGAGGCGGCGTTGGTTTGCTTTAGACTGCAAGGGGGCCTAATGCAGGTGAACGAGGAGCATTGGGAGCTATACTAGGAGGCAGGGTTATGGGATGAAATAGTTAATTTTGTAACCACGTTGTACAAAGGTGCCAAAGATAGGGTACACAGATTAATGGATTCTTGGGTGAGGGATTGTAAATGGGTAGGGGACTTAAGGCAAGGGGTGTCCCATGTCACGAATATGTTTGCCTGCATACAGGACCCCTCTATAGAATGGTTGGAACGTTGAGAGATGTGACACTGTGGAGTGGAGGTGGGGGGGGGGTGTAGGGAAAGAGTGTGGCCGGAATATAGATACGTAGACGATACGAAACATTCCTGGTTCGGTGAGATTACGTTGTTTTATTTGGATGCTGTAGTGCAACATTCGGAAATGCGAACAGGGATGCAGTAAATATAGAGAGACAATTATTCATGGGGTTGGGTGATTTGGGTGGAGGGGGGGGGGAATGTAACGTTTGTATAAAAACAAAACGTTGTCGTGTCATTAAAAATATTGTGGTAACACCTATAATTTTATAAGGGAAGCTGCTCGGGAGGAACTCGAATAGATTAATGAAAGGATTCAGGGGCGTCTGGGTGCCTATGGCCGACTCATCATCTGCTCTCGTGCAACTAGTGGATTGTTATTAAACGATATTGTATATTAAAGGGTTTGGCACGTACAGCAAGCCGTGTTCGCCCATTAACAGGGACGGCGATTATTGTGGGAATTCTGAGACAGTGATTAAACTTTTTGGTGGGGATCAGGTGCGATTGGCTGAGGAGAGAGTTTGTAAAGTTTACCTGTTCGCCAGGGTGGGTTGGGGTTGATGGATCTGAGGGAGGTAGGATTAAAATTGTTGTTTCTTAAATGGGATGGATTTGAGGCGCGAAGGTGTTGAGTGGAGTGGCTCTGGAAAGTACATGATAGGTTGGGTAAGAAGTATGGGTGTGTTGATTTGAGGGAATGTGAAACTATTTTGAGCTTTATGTTGGTTAGAGAACCCAGGAAATTCGAGTAGGGGTTTTGTGTAAGCTGGCTTGCAGACAGGATTGTTGTACCAGTTGAGGGATTGTCCCCATGATACGCATGACGAGTATTTGGTATAGGTTTAGCATGATTAAGAATAAAGCCTAGGGTAAGACGAGAGGTAATTGTAACGTTTTTTGCATGGCATATACAACCGTCGGGGAGGTTTTAAAGAACCAGTGGGGTAAATGTTGGCGGGAAGGATGAGGAATCTGTGGGGAGGATGAGATCGGGCGTTCCATAGCTGTATACTTTTGTGGGGACTGTAGGTGTTAGGTATTGTTAAGTATGGGTAGGGGTAACAGGGGGTGGGGGCAGAGGGGGGGTCGGTTCTGCTGCACCAACGCCTAGATGAGGGAGGGTATCGATGAGAGAGTATTTAGTACTAGCTTTGGATTATTTAAAGTGGATTAATAATATATATCGTGTGGATGATTGGGGAAGGGTGAATTGGAGGTGCGGAGTGCGGTACTAGCGGTAACGGTATTTTAATCGTACGAGGGTGTCCGTAATAGGAGAACTTATGGGAGTAGGTGGGAGAAAGAGATTTTTTTTTTCGGAAGGTATAGAATGTTAAACGTGTTAGGTTTTCCTTCACAATCTACGGACTGGGCTGAGTGAGTAGGGGGGGGGTTGGGATTACAAACGGGAAGGGGGTATTTTCTCCCCCCTTTTCAAGGGGGACACAGCGGAGGGTCGCCTCCTGGGTAGGGGATGTGAGTGTAGTGGTATGAGGGTATAAGAAGGTGTAATAGTGGCATAATAACATACCTGTAAGTACATGGCAAGGTGGGCACAGAAACCAAAGATGATATCAATAATAACGGTAGTACCCTGCATGGAAATTCATGTTTGATATGTGTCAGGGACGACATGTACCGTTCTTCAAGAAATAATTGTGACTGTGTCCAAGATTATAGTTTAAAGACCCGTGAAGAGCTTAAGTGGCTTATGGAATAGAGTGTGTCTTATATTGAGAGCCATTATTGGGGCATAAATACATGTGCTATAAATGTATCGCAGATGAAGAGGTTATTAAATTATGTATGTTGTTTTAGTGGTTGAGGTTTTTTAAAGGCTAGTGTAACTGTCTTTTATTTAACACTATAAAATTTGCTCATCCCATTTTGCTGCTAGATGGAACGATATTGACTTCCATAAATTTATGATGAATCCTTCTTTAAAAAGTTTGTAATTGGACATATGGTTTTAGGTGAGGTAGGGAAGTCTCTTACTTTATATAATGTGTCTCAGAGGAGCCTGTGGAAGATTCTTATTAAATATTTAGTCATAATTGTTAAGATTTATTTAGTATAAGATGAGAGGCTTTAGGGGATTTGATTTTTTTGAATTTAGAATTGATTTAGATTCTGATATTGATTTGTGATTTTGATTTTGATTTGATTTGATTTGATTTGATTTTGATTGATTTTGGATTTTTTTTTTTCCAAAAATGCTTAAAAAGAGATATGTAGTGAGTGCCACGTATGTAATGGGTGATTAGTACGTTTTCTTATTGTATAAGGGTTAATTTTGGGAAGAGTATGTGATTGTTTTTTTAACTGAGATTGGGATGTAAGGTTTAATTAACTCTGTATTATATCTCCTGTGATAGGTTGTTAAAAACCTTTGACATATGGTCCGTCATAGTATGTTAACTATACAAATCTGAAAGTTGGTTATAAGTGTAATATTTAATAAAGTTTATTTAGTTAAAGTTATTTTGTTTATCAATAGTATGTTAAATGTAAAATTAGTGTGTGTCTAAGGGTAGACCTCTTTATATTTGTCAATTACAACAATTGTTTTGTTTAATGAAGTTGGCTAAGTGTATGTTGTGGTATGGAATGAGTATCCTACTGTATCCCATTTTTATATCTTAATTAAATCAAGCTGGTAAAGTTTTTATTAAATAAAATATAAAAAAAAAAAAAAAAAAAAAAATTTTTGGGGCTTCAGACAAATGAGAATAATACCTCAAAACCAATTTTTGTTGTAAAAAGCTGCCAGAGAGGTCACTGATTCATCAACCTGCAAAGTCAAATTATACTTTTTACCAGTAAACATTTTTTTAGCATCAAAAGTTACCTACTTTTTTTCTCCTTTTAGCACATCAGTAGCCTACCTAGGAAATCTGTCAATTGTACCTTGGATGAAAATTGATGTTGGTGACAGTGAAACTATAAATAAACTATAAAGTTATATATATCCAACACTGAAAAATATTACTATCATGAAAACTGGTGTAAGCTGCAAGATATTACCCAGCGAGGTTTTATGATTGGGCTGCATGTAGTTTTTCTGGCGATAAATGGAGACATGGGTACTTGTGCAAATAGTCAGCAGTTATGTCACTACTGATATTAAAACAGGGAAGGTTTTTTTGATTCTGCCCAAGCAACAGCACATGTGGGAGAAAAGAATCTTTATCTAAAAGACAGAAACACCAAAACAAAATTTCCTTTTATTGATAATTTAACAGTCTTGATGATATTATAATGATGTTGATAATAATAAATAATAATAATAATACTAATAATAATACTAATAAATAATACTATTAAAATAATAATAATAAATATCTTTATTTAGCACTACAAGAACAATTTAATACAGGCCTAGCTGACATCATTGACATACTACTGTAAGAAAACCCTCTTGTTTTGATGAGCATATTCGTAACAAATTAAGGTCAGTGTCCCAGGAGCCAACCCACACAGTCCGACTAACTCCCATGTACCCATTTATATTTACATATGGGTGAACATAAACTAAACTACAGGTGTAAAGAAAACAACCTATTATTTTAACCCTGCTGGAGAATGAGCCCAGAACCCTCGCCGTGTAAAAGCGAGAGCTTTAAGCCACCAGGGTCCACCAGTTCCCCCACGGCGGGTGGGAGAGTGAAGACAGGTACCTGTAAGGATATAGAAATGCACAGACAAAGCCCAACCAATGGAGATAGGTGGTCCCTGGTATTTGAAGAACAGATAAGGTTTCCAGAGATATACAATAAATATTATTATAAAGGTTAGCCCGGTAGTCTCCCCGGCCCGGGCCTTTTTCCAAGTGGTGGCCCGGCCTTGGCTCCCTCATTTAAGGGAGTTGTCAGAGACCTAAGTCTCCCATGTGAGGAGCATAATACCTCCTCATCTTCGTGACCAACTGTCCGCCAGCCTAGCCACAAGCTAGGCCTCTCTGGTCTGCCATCAACCCCCGATATACATGATCCAGGTCAGAATTTACCTTCTGGTTTATGATGACTCTACCAAAATGGGGAGGCAAGATATTTCATATAATTTTTTTTTTTTGTGTCCGATTTCTTTCATTTTTGGTGTACATAAAAACGTGTTTGAATATAAAACTTATTATCCTGTAAATTTCAATAACTGAAAAAAATAGATGAGAGTAATATATATATGCTGAAAATTGGCATTTGGCAAGAAGGGCAAGTAAGTGCACAACGAAAGGTATTTTTTGACTTGTACACATAAAACAATTATAGATACAAAATACTGACAAACTGCAGTCGATCGAACAACCAAATCTAACCCTTCCTAAGGGCATGGTAGGTGCCTGAGTCCCGATTCTTGCAGCTCACAAGCCTGTCATTCCCATAAATCCCCCTTGGGGGCGGGGATGGCAGAACCAAGAGTGCCGTAGCTTCTCCCTATGACCCGTGAGGCGAGAATGGTGGCTAAGGCCTGGGGGACAGTTGGTCTCAAAGATGATGGGTACTTGTGCCTCCTCCCATGGGAGACATAGGTCTCAGACACTCCCTAGACAGGGAGGCCAAGGCCAGGCCACCACTTGGAAAAGGCCTGTGCTGTGAAAATAAATATCCGCGAATCTTTAATAAAATAATAATAAATACGGCAGTCAACTGTCAATATCTTTATTCTACAAAAAAATAAAGTTTAGAAAGTTTTTACTGATTACAATACCTTGCGCCTTTACTCGCATGTAACTCCCAAAATATTAGGAAAAAAATTATTCTCACACGTCGCCATACAGGAGAAAACAATCATTGATTTAACGATTTGTTTTTAGTAATGTAATTTCATTTAAATCAATAAAAAAGGTGAAATAAGGTCAATAACTTACTTCCCAAGGAAACTGCGTTTGAATTCACAAGGGTTAACTGGTGATCTAGTATGGTATATTTTGATCTCGTGGAGCTTCTATCCACTCCAAACGTACCTTTTCTCCTTACTTAAAGGCCATAAGAAGGACGATATAGGGAGGGACATGATTTTATTCTTAATATCCTATAGCCACTCGCCATATTAATGGGCCTGTTGATAAATTAGAACACAAGTGCAACTCTTAGGGTATCTTTATTGAGGAAACGTTTCGGCCACACAGTGTCTTCATCAGTCCAAACAAAGAGAAACTTGAAGAACAGGAGGAGAATGATGTAATTGTCACTCAATCCTTGAGTCGATGTGGGTCAGTCCATCAATCTTGAATAAAATACAGCATAAATGATACGAGGAAGTAAGTTTATAAAACGTAGGCAGGCGAGAGGTTGCAGTAGTCTCGTAGGTGTGTCACATTTGTCCAATGTTAAATAAGGGTTCGTGCCCAAGGGTGTATGCAAGAGAAGAAATCCCAAGTATTAAAATCCCAAGAGGTTGCAGTGATCTGACAGATATGTAGAAGAATGTGATTCAGGAGAACCGACACAGTGGCAAAACTTTTTCCTCAATAAAGATACGCCAAGAGGATGCAAATGTTTCTAATTTATCAACATGGTCGGTTTCTCTGAACCATTCATCTACATATTATGGACTATTTTATTTAATTCTAGTGTATATATCATGTTTATATAATCGTTTTATAAGGGTTAATTACTTCATATAGAACAACTAGTTGATATTAGCGCATCATAATGAAATTTCTTTCCTCTCTCCGGACTCCTCCTGCCTTCCGAGTGCCCCGTGATGTTGCAAGATGGTTGAAGATTGGTTTTCCACTCTCGTCGTATAACTCCACCCACCGTTAACATTCAGATGCCAAATAGTCAGTTATTATATTAACAAGAATAATACAAGAAATAACACAAAACAAAACGGAAAAAAAATCCAAAAAAAATTTACGAGATGTGAGCAGTCATGATGGCCAGCGCCGAAGTCACCATACAAGATATAAATTACTGTAATATTCCTAGTACAAAACGTCGTAGGGGCAATGATGTGGCCCGGTAGGCCCGGTGGCTAAAGCTCCCGTTTCACACACGGAGGGCCCGGGTTCGATTCCCGGCGCGTGGAAACATTTCGACACGTTTCCTTACACCTGTTTGTCCTGTATCACCAATCCATCAAATAGGTACCTGGTGTTAGCCCCGAAACTGGAGTGGGTCGCATCCTGGTGGACAAGAATTAAGGACCCCAATGAAAATAAAGTAATGACAGTCCCCTCGATGATGCAATCTTACTTTTTCTTGGGTTATCCTGTGTGGCAAACCCTCTGGGTTAAAAAATCCGAACGAAATCTTATCTTATCTTACCTTGACTTGGCACCATTGTCTTAGCCCGAGATGTAAGCTATTTTTCTATACCTAGCACTGGTAATGAACAAGTTACAACTTGTAATGAACAAGTTTACACTGGTAATGAACAAGTTACAACTGGTAAAGAACAAGTACAACTGGTAATGAACAATTTACACACTGTAATAAACAAGGTTACACTGGTAAAGAACAAGTTACACGGAAATGAACAAGTTACAAAAACATTGGGGTAATGAACA
This sequence comes from Cherax quadricarinatus, assembly GCF_026875155.1. Taxonomy (NCBI): domain Eukaryota; kingdom Metazoa; phylum Arthropoda; class Malacostraca; order Decapoda; family Parastacidae; genus Cherax; species Cherax quadricarinatus. The sequence goes on from NC_069419.1 coordinate 56,325,678, forward strand.
AGTTACACTGGTAATGAACAAGTTAGCAACCACTGGTCAATGAAACAAGTTACACTGGTAAAGAACAATTACAGCTGGTAATGAACAAGTTACACTGAGTAATTAAACAAGTTACACTGGTATTGAACAAGTTACACTGGTAATGAACAAGTTACACTGGTAAAGAACTATTTACATGTTTAACATCCGGACACAATCTTAATGAGTTATTTAAGCAGACATTTAATAGCAAAAGACGCAAACACGCACATACAAAGTGGTATCCTGTTGTTTACAGTGGGGTAACTCCCAGGGTATTTTTGCAGAATAATATACCACTAGGATAAATACTTTGACATTTTCTTGAACATTTCCGAGTTTGTCTTTTTAATCATTAATTTTAATCGCAATCCAATACATTGGTGAAGGTGATTAACGTGCCAAAGATACAACCCAGCCAGAGCCGCCGTAGTGAACTCCAAGGGTTGCTGATTTAGTTTGGATGCAGACCATAGACATGTGACTTCTCCTGCATGATAGAATGACCATGACACATGACCATAACACAAGACACAGATCTCTTTTTGATATAACCTCGTGTCCTTAACACACTGTGTAAAAACTCCGTGCACATAAAGGTCCCAAAATATTGAATTCATTACCAAAAATATTAAAGTAACCCTGTCTGAAATCACTTAAAACTCTTCTCAAAAGCCACTTAATTCACCCTGTACAAAACGCTAAATACTCAGTACACACATACTCACGTATGTACTCCCACATAATGTACTTCAGCAGTACTATGACCATTTTTATCCATCGTTGACAGGAATAAAACAGAAACCATTGTTTTCCACAAAAAGCATTTTTAGACTATATGAATATATCCTTTGTCTTAAACAAATTGAATTCACTTATAAAATTATAATCTACTGTTCAACTATGAAATAATTACTGGTTCCTACTCTACCATACTGTGATAAAATCCTTAGTTTAAGTAGTCTGTAAGAGCCAATAATGTAAAGTTTGGCCCATAAGTGCCTAGGCATAATAGAGGCTCTCTTTGCTTGCAACCCACAAATTGTACATATAATCTTCAATGTACTGTTTGCAAAACATAAAATAAATAAATAAATAACTAATAAATAAATAATGACGGACCTGACTGATGTCAATCTCCCATATTCATAGGTCAATAAAAGTCATTTTAAAGTCTTTTTGGTATTATTTGTTCTCAAACTGCTAACTGACAGCCCAAGACTGTAATCTATACCTCATTGAAAGCATATACTTAGCCAATTCATCAAATTCTATCAAGCTTTAAAGACCAGTGTGGAGATTTGGTATCCACAGAAGGTGCACTCGACTGCCACAATCCCTAATACCATACCTGTGTCTGGCTTCTGAACACAACATGCCATAAGATTAAACTTAAGGGTAGAGAGCATTCTAATGGATGGACAGAGAAATCGTTTACAATTGTAAAAGTGTCATCCTTTAGATACGATGAATCAATTCAGTTCAAGGAGTATGGCAAACGTTCTGTTTGAAGGTGTGAGTCAGAGTTATTGATGAGATGCACCAATTTCTTATGACAACTGCAGCACTACCAGCTTGCAAACACAGAGGACTGGTGAACAGAAACCATCAACCATAAATAATTTGTGAGAGTGTGCTGTATTACTGTATTGCCCTTCAACACAAAGGTTTGGTTTGAGATTTAAAGTTTTTTTTTGGTGTGTTGTGGGTTGGAGGAGGGGGTTGGCAGTGTATGAAGAGATAGTAGTTAGATAGGGGGCCGATATCTCATTGAGCGGGAAGTGCCGCTGTGCCATATTTTTGACATAGATCATGTATCTAGTTCCCATGCAGAGTCAGTTTCAAATTTATACGATCCATCTTGAAGGGTGTTCACCATTGCTGAGAAAGTTTGGAGAGCTTCTTCGTGGCAAGGATTGAATAGCTTGCCAGAGGTAAAACTGAACCCAATGAAAATTTTTTTTACAGTGACACGATCACTATGCTTGGGAATCAAGTTCTTCTCGCATATTGAGAATTTTGGCAGTAATAGGCATCCTAGGATGATCATCACAGCATTCGTACTAACTGTGTATTTTTCCATGCCCTCCAAGCCTCCTGTGTTGACATCGAAGAAAAAGTAATGGTGCGGCCAATAATCAACTTAATGATCTAATATAAGCAAAAAACAACATATTTCACAATTTAAACAATATACCATACCTGTGGAAGAAAACCATGTCCACAGTGCTCTCAGCCATACTCTGTATTGGTGACAAAGTCATGTTAACCCGCAGGTCCAGTAATTAGGACCCTCAAAGCTAGATAACCTGTATCTTGTTACATATTCTAGCCGAGACCCATCATGGAACGGATCCTTCGACCAACGCCTCTCTGACTAGGATATCGCTTTTAAGTATCTTTGTTTACTCAGTAGAGATAATCAAGATCAGGTCCTGACATGAGGCTAGTACTTGGTTAAGGATGTCTTGGTGTTTGTAGATTTCAGTGGTGGGAATCAATATATCATTAGCAAAGCTAAACTATAATAGATCGAGGTCTTGGCTAGACTGGCAAGCTTTATCGCTAGCGGTCACAGCTCACATACTGAGGTCCAGAGGTTGATCCCGCAGTACGGAGGAAGCAATAAGACTTGTTTCCTCCTTAAGACCATCTACATCCATGTCCCCATCAGTAAAAAAGGTACCTGAGTGATAATGGACGTACTGGCGAGGGTCGCACCATAGAGTATACAACTGACCTAATTGTGCCTGAAATGTTCTGCATAACAAGGGTCCCTTTCTATATAGTAGTATGCCACTGAGTGTCAGCTACAGTATACTTGCACATATGCTTGTAGAATAGAGATACTATTATTTTTTAATAATATTGATTAGAAAATTGAATAAGTGACTAAGCACACCCTCTGTGGTCCCTCGTTCCTGAATTCAAAGTCTTTCGTTACAAATCTGTGCCCATAGAACAACACAGAAATTTTTTCTGTTAAATAGGTTCCCTTCTTTCTTCTTGATTCGCCGTACTCTGCGGGCCCGGGCCTATTCCAAGTGGTGGCCCCCGGCCTTGGTTGCCCTGTCCTTGGGAGAATTCTCAGACTCATGACTGCATGGAGGGAGGTACAAGTACCTCCTCATCGTTGGGGTAACCCAACTGTTCCCCAGGTCCTAGCCACCTTCTCCGACCCCCTCACTGGCTCGTAGGGAAATCTAGGCCTCTCGGTCTGCCACCCTGCCCCAAGGTGGCTAAGGTAATGGCAGTCCTTTGTGAGCTGCAAGCACTGCTCAGGCACCTACCCAGCCCTAGAAGAGCTGGCATGGTGTCGATCAATCGGTTGCCTTTAAAAGTTTAAGCCATCTGAGGAAGCCTCCATCTACATTCGTGTTTCAAGAGGACAGCGTATTATAGTCACTTACAATTTCTTGTGATGACGTCGCAGTTATTATTTTTTATGTATTTTCTATCTAATATATTAAAATTTTAAATTTCACCATCGTTTCTTTGTTACAAAATAGGAGGAACTATGGCATGTCGTTCATGGAGAAATTAAATTTTTTATGTATACGCTGTGATTGACATTTTGTTTTATTACTCTATACGTCTACAAAATGATATTAAACATAAACAACACACAAAAAATTATATGAGACTCCCAAATGAAAAAAAAAAAATATTTAATTTTATTGGTTTGAAGGCTGAAACACAAAAGCGTGTAGGCATAGATTATAATTTTTACGCTCCATCTAGTTTACTAACACCAAAGAAAACGTGTTGTCCTCACCGTGGGTAACTGTGATGAACACTTCAATAGCGAGAGACAAAAAAAATAGCAAAATATATTTGCTCCCTCGAGAGTTCATTTAATAAATGGCCTTTTGTCCTTGACATCTCGGGAAGTTATTGACCTGCTTATTGAAAACAGTTTCATAATATTGAAGAGACTGAAAAGATTTTCACAACAATCATTCAAAAATTAAATTTATAAGCTGGTGAATTTTTTTTTTTTTTCGAAATAGCCCCAATTTTTTTTTTTTTGATAATTTGGTGGTATGGATAAACATTTTTACAAAAAATTAAAAAACATACAAATATATTATTTTTTTTCGGTTAGCATTGAATTAAGTCCCAAAAAACTTTTGGTAATGCCACAATGTGCCTGTATGCTGCCAAGTCCAGTTTTTCAGTTTTTTTTTATTCATTATGTTTGTTGCTGACTTAATAAAACTTTTAAAAATTAATGAATTCGAAACGATCAAGTACATTTTTTTTAGAACCCCATTGTTAAGGATTGGGGAGAAAATCAGGCATGATTTTAGAAGTGAAGTAAAAGATCTAAATACTTTGGATCAAAGCCTTTTCATTATTATAATTAATAATTTCATCAGTCTCTAAAGTCATTGTAATAAATAATCATAATAATGAAACAACTTCAATACACAAATAACCCCTCACATAGGAGAGAGGATAATACGAATGAGATGTTCCACAAGGCACAGTACTCGCATTCCCATCTTGTTCCTCATACCCATATCCGACATAGTACAAGGATGTTAGCCCACATCACACCGTGGTCTTCCTTTGCAGATTACACCACGAATCTGCATGACAGTGTCCTTCCATTGCAGACACTGCAAGGGCTCCAGGCCGGGACATCAACCACATCTTTCGTGGCTGGCAGAAAACAATATGAAGTTCAACGATGAAAATTTCAATTACTCAGATATGGTAAAAACACGAGGAAATTAAATCTTCACATCATAGTACAAAACAAATTCTGGCCAACACAATAGAGCGAACACCAACGTCAAAGACCTGGGAAGGATCAATGTCGAGTATCCTCACCTTCAAGGAACCATAACATTGTAGTCAATCGCGCATCTGCTAGAAAAATGACAGGATGGAAAATGAGAACCTTCAAAACTAGGGATGCCAAGCCCATGAAGACACTCTTCCAGGTCAATTTATCTAACTGAGACTGGAATATTGCTGACACACTAACAAGCACCTTTCAAGGCAGGTGAAATTGCTGACCTAGAAAATGTACAGAGACATTCACAGGGCGCGCATAACGTTAGATATAACAACCTCAATTACTGGGAGCTCTTTGAGGTTTCCTAAAACTGTATCCCTGGAACGCAAGGCGGAGAGATTACATGATTATATACACTGGAAAATCCTAGAGGGACTAGTAACCGAACTTGCACACTAAAATCACTCATACGAAAGCAAAAGACCTCGGCATTACGCTGTCATACATCCCCCCAATAAAAAGCAGGGGTGACACTAGCACGTTATAAAGACCATACATAATTGCAGGGGCCCGAGATGTACAACTACCTCCCTGGCATCTTCAAGCTGGCCCTGAACAAGCACCTAAAGTCGGTTCTTCCTGACCAGCCGGGCTGTGGCTCGTACGTTTGGTTTGCGTGCAGCCAGCAGCAACAGCCTGTCGATCAGGCTCTGATTCCACCAAGGAAGGCCTGGTCCACAGACCTGGCCGCGGGGCGTTGTACCCCCCGGAACTGCTCTCCATGTAAACTCCATTATACAAAGTCACCTAGGTAAATGGTCCAAGTCTGAACCGAAAACGGTCACGTAAGCTCGTCTCTCTACTCCTCCAAATGAGCCAGATATCTGTGTATAGTTCCAGCCACGGTATTGTGCATTTGTTAAATTAAAGCAAGTTAAGAAGAAGCCAAAACACCCTTGTTTACCCTCCAACTAGATTAGCACCCCTATGCTCCTCCTATATAGAAAATATGAAACTGCCCCGGGTTGGAGCCATTTTCAGTACAAGGATTAATTTATTGAATTAAAAAGTGGAATTAAACAGTGTGAGCACAGTGCAAAGAAAATTAAATAGAATTAAAAGAATTTAATGAGTCCTCAGCAACTTCATGGAGTAAGTACCACTTTTGAAAGCTCCACGACGCTCGACTGTCGCCTCCAATCAACCTCAGTTTAGGAGGCCTAAACTACTTAGACCAATAGGTAGAGAAAATAATTGGCATCAATAGTCAAATATGTCCAGGTTTTGTACTATAAATGTTCTTCATAAAAACTTCAACAAATTATTGGCTAAACAAACTTAATAGATCCATCAAAGCCATGAAGATAATTCTTAGTGCTTCCAATATGTAATAGTAATCATTTATTATATGGAAGAATTGAAGCTTCCTGCGTTGTATATAACAAGAACCAACAACTTAGCATGAGACTCATAGATGTGTTGTTTCATGGCTTCAACACGCCAGATATTGTCAGTAACCATGCCAGTTCACAGTCTTTGCACTAATTGGCTGAAGATCATTTTGTCAGCATCGTCTATTGGGCCGTAGCAGAACCTCCTGCGCAAAAAACGCACTTCAGTTTCGCCTGACAGCAGAAGTGTGAGGTGGTGCTGGTCGCGCCTCTGTACGTCCAGACAGGAGAACTACTATTAGTCAACATGGCGTGCATGTTACAGACGCAGGAATTAACACTGTCATGTGTTGAACTTCTCATTGGGGCAATAACGCCAAGCCCCTCAGCCCCCAGGTATTACTACCTAAATAATCAGAGACACGTATGGCTATTCATGATGGAGATTGTACGGCGTAGCATTGAAACGAGCACGAGATTTTTTGTGAAACTGCTCTCCAGCAACGGTTTTAGGAGTCGTTGTGTCAAACCGTTTTTCAGGACGTAAAGTCTTGATGCAACACCAGCTGGTGCGTGTGGATGATGATCGAGTATCCAGACTTATAAATACATGGCATTAAATTCGTAATGTCCCCCTTTGAGGCGGATGAGGCAGATATGCAGAAACGTATTTGAGGAATACGGAACTGTTCATTTGGCCCGCATGGTAAGTGGGTGTGGGGTGCCTACCGGTATGCCGAGGGCACTATTAAACCTAAAAATGGTCATTGACGACACCCCCATACCGTCCTATACGTGTACCTAAAGGAATTCAGTGACACAGGTCATGAGACATGACGCGGCAAAGGCTTACCTGCCGACTATGTGGGGAATATAATCACATAGCGGGGGGGCGGAGTGTGAGGAAGCGACAAGAGCTCCTGGGGCCGCATAGGCGGAGACAATCCGCTCAACATCCAGGTTAAGCAGGTGTTGAACAACGACGTGAAGGAGGGCGTGGGTCCGTCTATGAGCGATGATAGTTGGATGAGGCGTATAGCTGTGGGGAGAGGTGAGGCCCTTGACCATTTAACCTGGGTCCCAGACACTACATCCAGTAGGATCGAGTTGAGCAAAAAAGTACAGGAGGAAGTGTTTGGAAATTGAGGAGGAATTAGCGCGAGGTTTTGAAGTCCCTTGTCACCACGCCTGAGGAGGAGGCTGCTCCTGGCAGGTAGTAGAAGAAGAGGTGAAGGCTGTGGGCATCAACAACAGAACTAGTTCGGACGAAAGGGAGTGACAGCGTGACTGAGGTGTCACCGTAATCTTTGTCACAGATGGACAGTTGATGTAGAGGTACATTGAGAGGCAATCCCCAGACCAACCATGGAGGATTGCTCCTGTCACAAGAAAAGAGCCTCTGCATCGGATTCAATGATGGACCTAACGCCGGCGCAGGAGCACTGGGAAGCAAATATGGCAGAAGGAAAGGTATTGGTGCCATGACATGAGGCACCGAAAGAAGGGGGGGGGGGGGAGAGGGAGATTGGAAGTGTGGCAAGTGGACAAGTGGTCGCCACAACGTTCTGGTTGCCAATCGGAAGAGTGAAGAGAGGACGCAAAAGGTGGAAACCTAATTAGGCTCCACGTGTATGACAGTAAACGAAAAAGGGTTTGTGAATAGTGTAAAGAGAGAATGGTTTTTCGGATTTTCTGAAATAAATATAGGTGGATGTTGTGCTCCTACAGGAGCACACTTTTAAGGAGGTAGGGTGTTGGATAATGAGGGGTTTTCGGTGGTAACCCAGCCATCTGCCCGTATAAAAGGGGGGTGGGTATCTTAATTATTGAGGTGATCCCTTTTGTTTTGCAGATAAGTGTAGGTGGGGGGTAGGGGGAACGGGTGTTGCCGCGTAGATGGTTTGTGGATTGGAAAACCGTGTGCTTTTAATAGTGTAAATGCGCCTGCCAGAGAAAATATAGTACAGTGAAGCATTAAGTATTGTTGTGCGAGGAACTGTGTTTTTATTTTTTTTTTTTTTTTTATTCCGTGCTTTATTAACCGGATGTGGCAATAGTAGGAGGTGATTGGAACTGCGACAATAAGTATGGCTGATGTGGAAACCAAAAGTGGGCAGGTTATGTTCGGTGGCCCTACTAGATTTATTAGGATATAGGTTATAAGAGACCATTCGAGGGGGGGGGGCGTGGGAGACCGAGCATACCATTCGATATGAGAGGGTATGCACGATTTAGATAGAAAGTGTATCTTCTTTCACGTGGTTGTATTGATAGCTTTCAAAACTGTTGAAGTTTGCATGTCAGATCATAGAGCAGTGTTTGGTGGAGGTTTGGGTGGGAGGCGCTTGCAGAAATATCCAGGAGTTTCTTGAAATTAAATATAATGCATTGAGTGATGAGGATGTGTTAGAGGGATGGTTCTGTCCAATGGTAAGGAGCTTATTGAGAGGCACAGGTAGTGGAAGAAGTGTCGTACAATGGTGGGAATGGGTTGCCAAGAAAGGATTAGGAAATAATAGTGGGGGTGGGCAAACGTATAAATGAATTTAAATATGGCTTTCAAATTATCTGGGGACGTTAAGGGGCTGTTATGAGAAGGGGCTGTGGGTGGCAACTATCGCAATGTAAGAGAAATTGTCGAGGTCAAGGGGAGACTGAGGGAGTTACAAAATGAGAGGTTTCACCGAAGCGGTAAGGTTGCAGTCAGGGGTGGAGGAGGTGATTGGGTTGATAAACCATCGCGTGTTTTTTTGCGACGTCAAAACAAAGACAGCAGGTTACAGCTATTTCCGAGTTTAGAGGTACACACGAGATGGCGGGGGTTATAGAATGGGTCAGGAGATAACTAACTTACAAAAGAGATGTGTGTGTATGCGGATAAATGGTATAAGGGGTATTGGACAAGTTGGAATGTGTGAAATGTGTGATTTAGAGAAGGTGTGTGAGTATGTGACGTTATTTAGGAAAAGTGATAGAAAGGCTTTAGGGGGGTAATAGCAGAGAGTAAATAGAGTTGGCTTTAAGTGGAAAGAGGAAAAGGCAAAGCCACCGGAATCGACGGTCTCCCGTGCTGAATTATAACTTCTCCAAATTGGGAGGATGATTAAGGGGTTTCATGGTAGGTTTTTAATCCAGATGAAGGAGAAGGTGAGATGGGGGACAAGCTAAGCACAGCAGTTGTTAAAAGTGATTTGACCCCGAAGGGGTAAGGGGCAGCACACCCTCGAGGAGTACCTTCCATAATCCCCTGTATATGTGCTGATTATAAGTTGTTCGCTACAGTCTTGGGTAATAGGTTCAAAATGTGTGGTAGGGAGAGTGGTTTTACGAAAACGAAGTAATGGTTGCCTGGAATGTCTATGATTGAGGGTCATGGAATACTGAAGGATGTTTTGTGGAGTCAAAAAGGGGGGAGGTAAGGGAGAGGCGGCGTTGGTTTGCTTTAGACTGCAAGGGGGCCTAATGCAGGTGAACGAGGAGCATTGGGAGCTATACTAGGAGGCAGGGTTATGGGATGAAATAGTTAATTTTGTAACCACGTTGTACAAAGGTGCCAAAGATAGGGTACACAGATTAATGGATTCTTGGGTGAGGGATTGTAAATGGGTAGGGGACTTAAGGCAAGGGGTGTCCCATGTCACGAATATGTTTGCCTGCATACAGGACCCCTCTATAGAATGGTTGGAACGTTGAGAGATGTGACACTGTGGAGTGGAGGTGGGGGGGGGGTGTAGGGAAAGAGTGTGGCCGGAATATAGATACGTAGACGATACGAAACATTCCTGGTTCGGTGAGATTACGTTGTTTTATTTGGATGCTGTAGTGCAACATTCGGAAATGCGAACAGGGATGCAGTAAATATAGAGAGACAATTATTCATGGGGTTGGGTGATTTGGGTGGAGGGGGGGGGGAATGTAACGTTTGTATAAAAACAAAACGTTGTCGTGTCATTAAAAATATTGTGGTAACACCTATAATTTTATAAGGGAAGCTGCTCGGGAGGAACTCGAATAGATTAATGAAAGGATTCAGGGGCGTCTGGGTGCCTATGGCCGACTCATCATCTGCTCTCGTGCAACTAGTGGATTGTTATTAAACGATATTGTATATTAAAGGGTTTGGCACGTACAGCAAGCCGTGTTCGCCCATTAACAGGGACGGCGATTATTGTGGGAATTCTGAGACAGTGATTAAACTTTTTGGTGGGGATCAGGTGCGATTGGCTGAGGAGAGAGTTTGTAAAGTTTACCTGTTCGCCAGGGTGGGTTGGGGTTGATGGATCTGAGGGAGGTAGGATTAAAATTGTTGTTTCTTAAATGGGATGGATTTGAGGCGCGAAGGTGTTGAGTGGAGTGGCTCTGGAAAGTACATGATAGGTTGGGTAAGAAGTATGGGTGTGTTGATTTGAGGGAATGTGAAACTATTTTGAGCTTTATGTTGGTTAGAGAACCCAGGAAATTCGAGTAGGGGTTTTGTGTAAGCTGGCTTGCAGACAGGATTGTTGTACCAGTTGAGGGATTGTCCCCATGATACGCATGACGAGTATTTGGTATAGGTTTAGCATGATTAAGAATAAAGCCTAGGGTAAGACGAGAGGTAATTGTAACGTTTTTTGCATGGCATATACAACCGTCGGGGAGGTTTTAAAGAACCAGTGGGGTAAATGTTGGCGGGAAGGATGAGGAATCTGTGGGGAGGATGAGATCGGGCGTTCCATAGCTGTATACTTTTGTGGGGACTGTAGGTGTTAGGTATTGTTAAGTATGGGTAGGGGTAACAGGGGGTGGGGGCAGAGGGGGGGTCGGTTCTGCTGCACCAACGCCTAGATGAGGGAGGGTATCGATGAGAGAGTATTTAGTACTAGCTTTGGATTATTTAAAGTGGATTAATAATATATATCGTGTGGATGATTGGGGAAGGGTGAATTGGAGGTGCGGAGTGCGGTACTAGCGGTAACGGTATTTTAATCGTACGAGGGTGTCCGTAATAGGAGAACTTATGGGAGTAGGTGGGAGAAAGAGATTTTTTTTTTCGGAAGGTATAGAATGTTAAACGTGTTAGGTTTTCCTTCACAATCTACGGACTGGGCTGAGTGAGTAGGGGGGGGGTTGGGATTACAAACGGGAAGGGGGTATTTTCTCCCCCCTTTTCAAGGGGGACACAGCGGAGGGTCGCCTCCTGGGTAGGGGATGTGAGTGTAGTGGTATGAGGGTATAAGAAGGTGTAATAGTGGCATAATAACATACCTGTAAGTACATGGCAAGGTGGGCACAGAAACCAAAGATGATATCAATAATAACGGTAGTACCCTGCATGGAAATTCATGTTTGATATGTGTCAGGGACGACATGTACCGTTCTTCAAGAAATAATTGTGACTGTGTCCAAGATTATAGTTTAAAGACCCGTGAAGAGCTTAAGTGGCTTATGGAATAGAGTGTGTCTTATATTGAGAGCCATTATTGGGGCATAAATACATGTGCTATAAATGTATCGCAGATGAAGAGGTTATTAAATTATGTATGTTGTTTTAGTGGTTGAGGTTTTTTAAAGGCTAGTGTAACTGTCTTTTATTTAACACTATAAAATTTGCTCATCCCATTTTGCTGCTAGATGGAACGATATTGACTTCCATAAATTTATGATGAATCCTTCTTTAAAAAGTTTGTAATTGGACATATGGTTTTAGGTGAGGTAGGGAAGTCTCTTACTTTATATAATGTGTCTCAGAGGAGCCTGTGGAAGATTCTTATTAAATATTTAGTCATAATTGTTAAGATTTATTTAGTATAAGATGAGAGGCTTTAGGGGATTTGATTTTTTTGAATTTAGAATTGATTTAGATTCTGATATTGATTTGTGATTTTGATTTTGATTTGATTTGATTTGATTTGATTTTGATTGATTTTGGATTTTTTTTTTTCCAAAAATGCTTAAAAAGAGATATGTAGTGAGTGCCACGTATGTAATGGGTGATTAGTACGTTTTCTTATTGTATAAGGGTTAATTTTGGGAAGAGTATGTGATTGTTTTTTTAACTGAGATTGGGATGTAAGGTTTAATTAACTCTGTATTATATCTCCTGTGATAGGTTGTTAAAAACCTTTGACATATGGTCCGTCATAGTATGTTAACTATACAAATCTGAAAGTTGGTTATAAGTGTAATATTTAATAAAGTTTATTTAGTTAAAGTTATTTTGTTTATCAATAGTATGTTAAATGTAAAATTAGTGTGTGTCTAAGGGTAGACCTCTTTATATTTGTCAATTACAACAATTGTTTTGTTTAATGAAGTTGGCTAAGTGTATGTTGTGGTATGGAATGAGTATCCTACTGTATCCCATTTTTATATCTTAATTAAATCAAGCTGGTAAAGTTTTTATTAAATAAAATATAAAAAAAAAAAAAAAAAAAAAAATTTTTGGGGCTTCAGACAAATGAGAATAATACCTCAAAACCAATTTTTGTTGTAAAAAGCTGCCAGAGAGGTCACTGATTCATCAACCTGCAAAGTCAAATTATACTTTTTACCAGTAAACATTTTTTTAGCATCAAAAGTTACCTACTTTTTTTCTCCTTTTAGCACATCAGTAGCCTACCTAGGAAATCTGTCAATTGTACCTTGGATGAAAATTGATGTTGGTGACAGTGAAACTATAAATAAACTATAAAGTTATATATATCCAACACTGAAAAATATTACTATCATGAAAACTGGTGTAAGCTGCAAGATATTACCCAGCGAGGTTTTATGATTGGGCTGCATGTAGTTTTTCTGGCGATAAATGGAGACATGGGTACTTGTGCAAATAGTCAGCAGTTATGTCACTACTGATATTAAAACAGGGAAGGTTTTTTTGATTCTGCCCAAGCAACAGCACATGTGGGAGAAAAGAATCTTTATCTAAAAGACAGAAACACCAAAACAAAATTTCCTTTTATTGATAATTTAACAGTCTTGATGATATTATAATGATGTTGATAATAATAAATAATAATAATAATACTAATAATAATACTAATAAATAATACTATTAAAATAATAATAATAAATATCTTTATTTAGCACTACAAGAACAATTTAATACAGGCCTAGCTGACATCATTGACATACTACTGTAAGAAAACCCTCTTGTTTTGATGAGCATATTCGTAACAAATTAAGGTCAGTGTCCCAGGAGCCAACCCACACAGTCCGACTAACTCCCATGTACCCATTTATATTTACATATGGGTGAACATAAACTAAACTACAGGTGTAAAGAAAACAACCTATTATTTTAACCCTGCTGGAGAATGAGCCCAGAACCCTCGCCGTGTAAAAGCGAGAGCTTTAAGCCACCAGGGTCCACCAGTTCCCCCACGGCGGGTGGGAGAGTGAAGACAGGTACCTGTAAGGATATAGAAATGCACAGACAAAGCCCAACCAATGGAGATAGGTGGTCCCTGGTATTTGAAGAACAGATAAGGTTTCCAGAGATATACAATAAATATTATTATAAAGGTTAGCCCGGTAGTCTCCCCGGCCCGGGCCTTTTTCCAAGTGGTGGCCCGGCCTTGGCTCCCTCATTTAAGGGAGTTGTCAGAGACCTAAGTCTCCCATGTGAGGAGCATAATACCTCCTCATCTTCGGGACCAACTGTCCCCAGGCCTAGCCACAAGCTAGGCCTCTCTGGTCTGCCATCCCCGATATACATGATCCAGGTCAGAATTTACCTTCTGGTTTATGATGACTCTACCAAAATGGGGAGGCAAGATATTTCATATAATTTTTTTTTTTTGTGTCCGATTTCTTTCATTTTTGGTGTACATAAAAACGTGTTTGAATATAAAACTTATTATCTGTAAATTTCAATAACTGAAAAAAATAGCTGAGAGTAATATATATATGCTGAAAATTGGCATTTGGCAAGAAGGGCAAGTAAGTGCACAACGAAAGGTATTTTTTGACTTGTACACATAAAACAATTATAGATACAAAATACTGACAAACTGCAGTCGATCGAACAACCAAATCTAACCCTTCCTAAGGGCATGGTAGGTGCCTGAGTCCCGATTCTTGCAGCTCACAAGCCTGTCATTCCCATAAATCCCCCTTGGGGGCGGGGATGGCAGAACCAAGAGTGCCGTAGCTTCTCCCTATGACCCGTGAGGCGAGAATGGTGGCTAAGGCCTGGGGGACAGTTGGTCTCAAAGATGATGGGTACTTGTGCCTCCTCCCATGGGAGACATAGGTCTCAGACACTCCCTAGACAGGGAGGCCAAGGCCAGGCCACCACTTGGAAAAGGCCTGTGCTGTGAAAATAAATATCCGCGAATCTTTAATAAAATAATAATAAATACGGCAGTCAACTGTCAATATCTTTATTCTACAAAAAAATAAAGTTTAGAAAGTTTTTACTGATTACAATACCTTGCGCCTTTACTCGCATGTAACTCCCAAAATATTAGGAAAAAAATTATTCTCACACGTCGCCATACAGGAGAAAACAATCATTGATTTAACGATTTGTTTTTAGTAATGTAATTTCATTTAAATCAATAAAAAAGGTGAAATAAGGTCAATAACTTACTTCCCAAGGAAACTGCGTTTGAATTCACAAGGGTTAACTGGTGATCTAGTATGGTATATTTTGATCTCGTGGAGCTTCTATCCACTCCAAACGTACCTTTTCTCCTTACTTAAAGGCCATAAGAAGGACGATATAGGGAGGGACATGATTTTATTCTTAATATCCTATAGCCACTCGCCATATTAATGGGCCTGTTGATAAATTAGAACACAAGTGCAACTCTTAGGGTATCTTTATTGAGGAAACGTTTCGGCCACACAGTGTCTTCATCAGTCCAAACAAAGAGAAACTTGAAGAACAGGAGGAGAATGATGTAATTGTCACTCAATCCTTGAGTCGATGTGGGTCAGTCCATCAATCTTGAATAAAATACAGCATAAATGATACGAGGAAGTAAGTTTATAAAACGTAGGCAGGCGAGAGGTTGCAGTAGTCTCGTAGGTGTGTCACATTTGTCCAATGTTAAATAAGGGTTCGTGCCCAAGGGTGTATGCAAGAGAAGAAATCCCAAGTATTAAAATCCCAAGAGGTTGCAGTGATCTGACAGATATGTAGAAGAATGTGATTCAGGAGAACCGACACAGTGGCAAAACTTTTTCCTCAATAAAGATACGCCAAGAGGATGCAAATGTTTCTAATTTATCAACATGGTCGGTTTCTCTGAACCATTCATCTACATATTATGGACTATTTTATTTAATTCTAGTGTATATATCATGTTTATATAATCGTTTTATAAGGGTTAATTACTTCATATAGAACAACTAGTTGATATTAGCGCATCATAATGAAATTTCTTTCCTCTCTCCGGACTCCTCCTGCCTTCCGAGTGCCCCGTGATGTTGCAAGATGGTTGAAGATTGGTTTTCCACTCTCGTCGTATAACTCCACCCACCGTTAACATTCTGATGCCAAATAGTCAGTTATTATATTAACAAAGAATAATACAAGAAATAACAAAAAACCCAAAGGGAAAAAAAAAAATCCAAAAAAAATTTACGATGTGAGCAGTCATGATGGCCAGCGCCGATGTCACCATACATGATATAAATGACTGTAATTCCTTGTAGAAACGTCGTAGGGCATTGAGGTGGCCAGGTGGCCCGGTGGCCTGGTGGCTAAAGCTCCCGCTTCACACACGGAGGGCCCGGGTTCGATTCCCGGCGCGTGGAAACATTTCAACACGTTTCCTTACACCTGTTGTCCTGTTCACCTAGCAGCAAATAGGTACCTGGGTGTTAGTCAACTGGTGTGGGTCGCATCCTGGGGGAAAAGATTAAGGACCCCAATGGAAATAAGTTAGACAGTCCTCGATGATGCACTGACTTTCTTGGGTTATCCTGGGTTAAAAATCCGAACGAAATCTTATCTTATCTTACCTTGTCTTGCACCATTGCGTAGCCAGAGAGTTAAGCTATTTTTCTATACCAATAACTCAATTTCCATAATTTTTCGACTTTTTTTTGCTCACACGCAGCACGTCTTTCCTCCCCTAGACTAGACTAGACAGTGCTGAAGAAATGTTAGATAATTTTAGAGTAGATTCTAGAAAACCTATCTCCAGCATTGTGGCCACAATTCATGTGAAAAGTGATGCTGTCCCTAAATTTATGAAAGCAAGGCCACTACCATTCTTTCAAATGGTATAGGAAGAAGTAGAAAAAATACTGCAGAAAGGTATTATTGAGCCTATATCACATAGTGAATGGTCTGTACCTATTGTACCATATTAAAGGCTAACTCTAAGTCTATGAGTATTTGAGGGGATTTTAAATATGTTAATAATTAAATTCATTGTGAATGATATCCTTTATCCAGGATTGAGAATTATTGTCTGTAGTGAGTAAAGGCAAACTATTTACAAAATTAGATTTAAAAGATGTTTATTTACAGATACCTGTTGATGAGAGGAGCCAACAATTTTTAGTAATTAATACCCATATTGTGACTTTTTAAATATGAGAGACTACCTTTTTGGAATTTCTTCATCTCCTGGTATTTTCCAAAAAAATAATTTCTCAAATGTTTGTGATATATCATCCTATTTGGATAATATCATAAATAATGCCACAGAAGCTGAGCATGATGCTAGACTCAGGCAAGTGTTGAATATATTACAAGAGCATAATGCAGTACTGAATAAGAATAAGTTAGTGTTGAAAATCAGATCTATTGAATATCTGGAGAATGAAATTTCAGGGGAATGTATTAAATCTTCTAAGAAATTCAAGAGAAATTCGGTCCTTTGTGGGGATGGTGACATATTGTAAATTCATTAAAAACTATTCTTTAATTTTGGCACCATTGTATGATTTATTAAAAATGGGGGATACATTTGAGTGGTCTTCAGTGGAAGAGGAGGCTGTTGATAGGATTAAAAAAAATTAGAGAGTTCAACTTTGCTGACTAATTTTACAGGAAAGCATCCATTAATAATTGAGGTTGATGCTTCCTCTGTGGGTGTTAGATGTGTGTTAATCCAGGAAGTAAATGGCCAGGAAAAACATGTATATTTTGCTAGTAAGAAACTTTCTCCAGCAGAGCAGAATTATTCACATCTTGATAAAGAAGGTCTAACTTTAGAGTTTGCTGTTAAGAAATCCAGATATTTTTTGCCAGGGAGGAAGTTTGTTGCTCACACAGTTCATAAACCATTGCCAGGTTTGTTTGGAAAAGGAAAACTTATTCCTGTAAATGCAAATGCTCAGTATGATTATGAATTGTTATTTAAGGCTGGCAAGAAAAATGTTATTGCAGATGCATTAAGTAGATTACCTATTGAAGATCACAGCTTAGAGTCAGGTACACCTTCGGAATATGTAAGATTAGTAGAGTCTCTAGATTTACAAAATATCTCATATGACAAAATCAAAGAGGAAACTGGGACAGATGCTGTATTATCCCAAGTTGTAAATAATGTAAATCAGATTTAATTATTCATGATGATGTATAATTGAATAGGAATAGAGTGGCAGAGCCTGTAGAATTAAGATGTAAAGTATTAGAGCATTTACATATAGGTCATAATGGTATCAATGTTATGAAAGCAGAAGCAAGGCAGCGGGTCTGGGTCTGGGTCTGGGTCTGGGGACCAAAGATGGACCAAGATTTTGCTGAAGTGACAAAGAATTGTCCGATTTGCTTTAAGAATTTTAAGCCAATTTCATCTCCTGTTCTGTCTTGACCCAGCACTGGGAGACCATGGTCTAGAGTGCATACCTGGAGTTTACCTGGAGAGAGTTTCGGGGGTCAACGCCCCCGCGGCCCGGTCTGTGACCAGGCCTCCTGGTGGATCAGCGCCTGATCAACCAGGCTGTTGCTGCTGGCTGCACGCAAACCAACGTACGAGCCACAGCCCGGCTGATCAGGAACTGCCTTTAGGTGCTTGTCCAGTGCCAGCTTGAAGACTGCCAGGGGTCTGTTGGTAATCCCCCTTATGTGTGCTGGGAGGCAGTTGAACAGTCTCGGTCCCCTGACACTTATTGTATGGTCTCTTAACGTGCTAGTGACACCCCTGCTTTTCATTGGGGGGATGGTGCATCGTCTGCCAAGTCTTTTGCTTTCGTAGTGAGTGATTTCGTGTGCAAGTTCGGTACTAGTCCCTCTAGGATTTTCCAGGTGTATATAATCATGTATCTCTCCCTCCTGCGTTCCAGGGAATACAGGTTTAGAAACTCAAGCGCTCCCAGTAATTGAGGTGTTTTATCTCCGTTATGCGCGCCGTGAAAGTTCTCTGTACATTTTCTAGGTCGGCAATTTCACCTGCCTTGAAAGGTGCTGTTAGAGTGCAGCAATATTCCAGCCTAGATAGAACAAGTGACCTGAAGAGTGTCATCATGGGCTTGGCCTCCCTAGTTTTGAAGGTTCTCATTATCCATCCTGTCATTTTTCTAGCAGATGCGATTGATACAATGTTATGGTCCTTGAAGGTGAGATCCTCCGACATAATCACTCCCAGGTCTTTGACGTTGGTGTTTCGCTCTATTTTGTGGCCAGAATTTGTTTTGTACTCTGATGAAGATTTAATTTCCTCATGTTTACCATATCTATCACTATCTTGGCCTAGCACTGGGAAACCATGGTCTAGAGTGCATATACACTATCTTGGCCCAGCACTGGGAAACCATGGTCTAGAGTGCATGTACACTCTCTTGGCCCCAGCACTGGGGAAACCATGGTCTAGAGTGCATATACACTATCTTGGCCCAGCACTGGGAAACCATGGTCTAGAGTGCATGTACACTCTCTTGGCCCAGCACTGGGAAACCATGGTCTAGAGTGCATATACACTATCTTGGCCCAGCACTGGGAAACCATGGTCTAGAGTGCATATACACTATCTTAGCCGCACTGGGAAACCATGGTCTAGAGTGCATATACACTATCTTGGCCTAGCACTGGGAAACCATGGTCTAGAGTGCATATACACTATCTTGGCCCAGCACTGGGAAACCATGGTCTAGAGTGCATGTACACTCTCTTGGCCCAGCACTGGGAAACCATGGTCTAGAGTGCATATACACTATCTTGGCCCAGCACTGGGAAACCATGGTCTAGAGTGCATGTACACTCTCTTGGCCCAGCACTGGGAAACCATGGTCTAGAGTGCATATACACTATCTTGGCCTAGCAAGGGGAAACCATGGTCTAGAGTGCATATACACTATCTTGGCCTAGCACTGGGAAACCATGATCTAGAGTGCATATACACTATCTTAGCCCAGCACTGGGAAACCATGGTCTAGGTGCATATACACTATCTTAGCCCAGCACTGGGAAACCATGGTCTAGAGTGCATATACACTATCTTGGCCCAGCACTGGGAAACCATGGTCTAGAGTGCATGCACACTCTCTTGGCCCAGCACTGGGAAACCATGGGTCTAGGAGTGCATATACACTATCTTGGCCTGCACTGGGTAATCATGGTTAGAGTGCATATACACTATCTTGGCCCAGCACTGGGAAACCATGGTCTAGAGTGCATGTACACTCTCTTGGCCCAGCACTGGGAAACCATGGTCTAGAGTGCATATACACTATCTTGGCCCAGCACTGGGAAACCATGGTTCTAGAGTGCATATACACTATCTTAGCCCAGCACTGGGAAACCATGGTCTAGAGTGCATATACACTATCTTGGCCTAGCAAGGGGAAACCATGGTCTAGAGTGCATATACACTATCTTGGCCCAGCACTGGGAAACCATGGTCTAGAGTGCATATACACTATCTTGGCCCAGCACTGGGAAACCATGTTTACCTGGAGTTTACCTGGAGAGAGTTTCGGGGGTCAACGCCCCCGCGGCCCGGTCTGTGACCAGGCCTCCTGGTGGATCAGCGCCTGATCAACCAGGCTGTTGCTGCTGGTTGCACGCAAACCAACGTACGAGCCACAGCCCGGCTGATCAGGAACTGACTTTAGGTGCTTGTCCAGTGCCAGCTTGAAGACTGCCAGGGGTCTGTTGGTAATCCCCCTTATGTGTGCTGGGAGGCAGTTGAACAGTCTCGGGCCCCTGACACTTATTGTATGGTCTCTTAACGTGCTAGTGACACCCCTGCTTTTCATTGGGGGGATGGTGCATCGTCTGCCAAGTCTTTTGCTTTCGTAGTGAGTGATTTTCGTGTGCAAGTTCGGTACTAGTCCCTCTAGGATTTTCCAGGTGTATATAATCATGTATCTCTCCCTCTGCGTTCCAGGGAATACAGGTTTAGAAACCTCAAGCGCTCCCAGTAATTGAGGTGTTTTATCTCCGTTATGCGCGCCGTGAAAGTTCTCTGTACATTTTCTAGGTCGGCAATTTCACCTGCCTTGAAAGGTGCTGTTAGAGTGCAGCAATATTCAGCCTAGATAGAACAAGTGACCTGAAGAGTGTCATCATGGGCTTGGCCTCCTAGTTTTGAAGGTTCTCATTATCCATCCTGTCATTTTTCTAGCAGATGCGATTGATACAATGTTATGGTCCTTGAAGGTGAGATCCTCCGACATAATCACTCCCAGGTCTTTGACGTTGGTGTTTCGCTCTATTTCGTGGCCAGAATTTGTTTTGTACTCTGATGAAGATTTAATTTCCTCATGTTTACCATATCTGAGTAATTGAAATTTCTCATCGTTGAACTTCATATTGTTTTCTGCAGCCCACTGAAAGATTTGGTTGATGTCCGCCTGGAGCCTTGCAGTGTCTGCAATGGAAGACACTGTTATGCAGATTCGGGTGTCATCTGCAAAGGAAGACACGGTGCTGTGGCTGACATCCTTGTCTATGTCGGATATGAGGATGAGGAACAAGATGGGGGGCTAGTACTGTGCCTAGTGGAACAGAGCTTTTCACCGTAGCTGCCTCGGACTTTACTCTGTTGACGACTACTCTCTGTGTTCTGTTAGTGAGGAAATTATAGATCCATCGACCGACTTTTCCTGTTATTCCTTTAGCGCGCATTATGTGCGCTATTACGCCATGGTCACACTTGTCGAAGGCTTTTGCAAAGTCTGTATATATTACATCTGCATTCTTTTTGTCTTCTAGTGCATTTAGGACCTTGTCGTAGTGATCCAGTAGCTGAGACAGACAGGAGCGACCTGTTCTAAACCATGTTGCCTGGGTTGTGTAACTGATGGGTTTCTAGATGGGTGGTGATCTTGCTTCTTAGGACCCTTTCAAAGATTTTTATGATATGGGATGTTAGTGCTATTGGTCTGTAGTTCTTTGCTGTTGCTTTACTGCCCCCTTTGTGGAGTGGGGCTATGTCTGTTGTTTTTAGTAACTGAGGGACGACCCCCGTGTCCATGCTCCCTCTCCATAGGATGGAAAAGGCTCGTGATAGTTGCTTCTTGCAGTTCTTGATGAACACAGAGTTCCATGAGTCTGGCCCTGGGGCAGAGTGCATGGGCATGTCATTTATCGCCTGTTCGAAGTCATTTGGCGTCAGGATAACATCGGATAGGCTTGTGTTAATCAAATTTTGTGGCTCTCTCATAAAAATTCATTTTGATCTTCGACTCTCAGTCTGGTTAGCGGCTTGCTAAAAACTGAGTCATATTGGGACTTGAGTAGCTCACTCATTTCCTTGCTGTCATCTGTGTAGGACCCATCTTGTTTAAGTAGGGGCCCAATACTGGGCGTTGTTCTCGATTTTGATTTGGCATAGGAGAAGAAATACTTTGGGTTTCTTTCGATTTCATTTATAGCTTTTAGTTCTTCCCGCGATTCTGACTCCTAAAGGATTCTTTTAGCTTAAGTTCGATGCTTGCTATTTCTCTGACCAGTGTCTCCCTGCGCATTTCAGATATATTGACCTCTTTTAGCCGCTCTGTTATTCTTTTCCGTCGCCTGTAAAGGGAGCGCCTGTCTCTTTCTATTTTACATCTACTCATCCTTTTTCTTAGAGGAATAAGCCTTGTGCATACATCGAGTGCCACCGAGTTAATCTGTTCTAGGCATAAGTTTGGGTCTGTGTTGCTTAGTATATCTACCCAGCTTATATCGGTTAGGACTTGGTTTACTTGGTCCCACTTTATGTTTTTGTTATTGAAGTTGAATTTGGTGAATGCTCCCTCGTGACTAGTCTCATTTTGTCGGTCTGGGGCTCCTCGCATACATGTCTGAACCTCAATTATGTTGTGATCTGAGTATATTGTTTTTGATATGGTGACATTTCTTATCAGATCATCATTGTTAGTGAATATGAGGTCTAGTGTATTCTCCAGTCTAGTAGGCTCTATTATTTGCTGGTTTAAATTGAATTTTGGTCTAGGATACCAGCGATATTCCAGTAATGATAAATTATGTAGAACAGGACGATAATAAACTGTGTACTATTAGGGTCACAAGTGACATGGTCCTTAGGCAAATAGATAAATTAAAACCTAACAAATCCCCAGGCCCTGATGAACTGTATGCAAGGGTTCTAAAGGAATGTAAAGAGGAGCTTAGCACACCTTTGGCTAATCTTTTCAACATATCACTACAAACTGGCATGGTGCCAGATAAGTGGAAAATGGCAAATGTGATACCTATTTTCAAAACAGGTGACAGGTCCTTAGCTTCGAACTATAGACCAATAAGCCTAACCTCCATAGTGGGAAAATTTATGGAATCAATAATTGCCGAGGCAGTTCGTAGCCACCTTGAAAAGCATAAATTAATCAACGAATCTCAGCATGGTTTTACAAAGGGGCGTTCCTGCCTTACGAATTTATTAACTTTTTTCACTAAGGTATTTGAGGAGGTAGATCATGGTAATGAATATGAATTGTGTATATGGACTTCAGTAAGGCTTTTGACAGGGTCCCACATCAGAGACTACTGAGGAAAATTAAAGCACATGGAATAGGAGGAGAAATTTTTTCCTGGATAGAGGCATGGTTGACAAATAGGCAGCAGAGAGTTTGCATAAATGGGGAGAAATCAGAGTGGGGAAGTGTCACGAGCGGTGTTCCACAGGGGTCAGTGTTGGGCCCCCTGCTGTTCACAATCTACATAAACGACATAGATGAGGGCATAAAGAGCGACATCGGCAAGTTTGCCGATGACACCAAAATAGGCCGTCGAATTCATTCTGACGAGGACATTCGAGCACTCCAGGAAGATTTGAATAGACTGATGCAGTGGTCGGAGAAGTGGCAGATGCAGTTTAATATAGACAAATGCAAAGTTCTAAATGTTGGACAGGACAATAACCATGCACATATAAACTAAATAATGTAGATCTTAATATTACGGATTGCGAAAAAGATTTAGGAGTTCTGGTTAGCAGTAATCTGAAACCAAGACAACAGTGCATAAGTGTTCGCAATAAAGCTAATAGAATCCTTGGCTTCATATCAAGAAGCATAAATAATAGGAGTCCTCAGGTTGTTCTTCAACTCTATACATCCTTGGTTAGGCCTCATTTAGATTATGCTGCACAGTTTTGGTCACCTTATTACAGAATGGATATAAATTCTCTGGAAAATGTACAAAGGAGGATGACAAAGTTGATCCCATGTATCAGAAACCTTCCCTATGAGGATAGACTAAGGGCCTGAATCTGCACTCTCTAGAAAGACGTTAGAATTAGGGGGGATATGATTGAGGTGTATAAATGGAAGACAGGAATAAATAAAGGGGATGTAAATAGTGTGCTGAAAATATCTAGCCTAGACAGGACTCGCAGCAATGGTTTTAAGTTGGAAAAATTCAGATTCAGGAAGGATATAGGAAAGTACTGGTTTGGTAATAGAGTTGTGGATGAGTGGAACAACTCCCAAGTACCGTTATAGAGGCCAGAACGTTGTGTAGCTTTAAAAATAGGTTGGATAAATACATGAGTAGATGTGGGTGGGTGTGAGTTAGACCTGATAGCTTGTGCTACCAGGTCGGTTGCCGTGTTCCTCCCTTAAGTCAATGTGACCTGACCTGACTAGGTTGGGTGCATTGGCTTAAGCCGGTAGGAGACTTGGACCTGCCTCGCATGGGCCAGTAGGCCTTCTGCAGTGTTCCTTCGTTCTTATGTTCTTATGTTCTTATGTACACTCTCTTGGCCCAGCACTGGGAAACCATGGACTAGAGTGCATATACACTATCTTGGCCCAGCACTGGGAAACCATGGTCTAGAGTGCATGTACACTCTCTTGGCCCAGCACTGGGAAACCATGGTCTAGAGTGCATATACACTATCTTGGCCCAGCACTTGGAAACCACGGTCTAGAGTGCATATACACTATCTTAGCCCAGCACTGGGAAACCATGGTCTAGAGTGCATATACACTATCTTAGCCCAGCACTGGGAAACCATGGTCTAGAGTGCATGTACACTATCTTAGCCCAGCACTGGAAAACCATGGTCTAGAGTGCATATACACTATCTTAGCCCAGCACTGGGAAACCATGGTCTAGAGTGCATATACACTATCTTAGCCCAGCACTGGGAAACCATGGTCTAGAGTGCATATACACTATCTTAGCCCAGCACTGGGAAACCATGGTCTAGAGTGCATATACACTATCTTAGCCCAGCACTGGGAAACCATGGTCTAGAGTGCATATACACTATCTTGGCCCAGCACTGGGAAACCACGGTCTAGAGTGCATATACACTATCTTGGCCCAGCACTGGGAAACCATGGTCTAGAGTGCATGTACACTATCTTAGCCCAGCACTGGGAAACCATGGTCTAGAGTGCATATACACTATCTTGGCCCAGCACTGGGAAACCATGGTCTTGAGTGCATATACACTATCTTGGCCCAGCACTGGGAAACCACGGTCTAGAGTGCATATACACTATCTTGGCCCAGCACTGGGAAACCATGGTCTTGAGTGCATATACACTATCTTGGCCCAGCACTGGGAAACACGGTCTTGAGTGCATATACACTATCTTGGCCCAGCACTGGGAAACCATGGTCTTGAGTGCATATACACTATCTTGGCCCAGCACTGGGAAACCATGGTCTAGAGTGCATATACACTATCTTGGCCCAGCACTTGGAAACCAAGGTCTAGAGTGCATATAAACTATGCAGGTCCAGTTGAGGACAAATATTTTTTAGTAATTACAGATTCCTCTTCAAAATTCTTAGATGTGCAAGTAACTAGTTCCATGACATCCACAGTTACTACCGAGTTACTGAGGAAATCCTTTTGTAATTTTGGGTTACCAGACATAGTTGTGTCAGATAATGCTGCAGACTTTGTATCACAAGAGCTGGAAATCTTCTTTCTTAAGAATAGTATTGAACATGTTACTCCAGCCCCCATACCATCCATCATTAAATGGTCTGATAGTGAAAGGCAGTAAGGATGTTTAAGGAAGGATTACATAAATTTACAGAAGGATTTCTCAATATCAGATTATGTAGATTCTTATATAACCAGTATAACTAGTAAGACACTAGCAGAAATGATGTTTAATATGAATTTTAGTCCCAGTAGCGGCTGTGAAACGTCATGTTAAGGGAGACAAGTCATTGCCTAACATGACTGCTGGTGAACTTCAGGGAGAGGCGAAGCAATATCAAGGTTATAATTCTGTGTATGCCAAAAGTTTTGGGAAAGAAGACCCTTGGGTGGAAGGGAAGATTGTGGAGGTATTAAGGGTTAGGAATTACAAAGTGTTAATTAGAGGTTTTGGTAATACATGTATATGGAAAAGGTATATAGATCAACTCATGCCAAGGTTTAGGAGTGGAGAGCGAGCACTGATTCCAACAATACCAGAAGCTGTAAGGAGTGATTTAGAGGAACTGCCTACAATAGATAATAGTAGTAATAAACTTAAGGATCAGGTTAGTATGCCGGAAGAACCTCTTGGGAGCTTTGATGAGGGGAAACAGCAGTATGAGAGGAGATGTTGCACTTCAGGATAATGCAAACACTCCATCTCTGGCGTTCCAGAAGAGTGGTCAAACTTCCAGATAGGTTTGATTTATAAGTAGTTTGGTTGATGAACTAATCTTTGTACGGTAACCTTCCCACCTCTTTTAGCTTTGTTATTGTTACTCTGGCTTTCCTTAACCTACAGATGCTGTAGGTAGTGGGAAGTCAGGAAAAACTGCACCAGTAGGTGTGAAGGGGGATACTTAAAGGAGATACTGGGGTAAAGAATACACTCGTTGGACGGTTGGTAACTTATATTGTAAATAGTCTTGAGGGGAAACTCAGGCCTACCTGCCCCACCTTATGCCTATACTGGAACTGAGGAGGAAGCCAGTGGGCAAGCTCTTACATGCGCGGCTGCGTGATGTCACAAGCTAGCCAGAGAGCTTAGCTGAACAGGGAGCCTGTATATAATATAAGTGATACAAACTACGATATACTACACAAATATATTACATAGGGATTCAGTAACACTACTGACATAGGGAACCAGCCAGTATCAAGCAACATTTGGGGGAAAGAGGGAGGCAGGTTTAATGACAAAAAATAAAAAATAAGATTTTTTTTCTTACTGAAAAAATAATATATAAACGTGGACATCTTTCAGTGCAATCTGTTTGTTCTTACCATTTTTCTTAGTATTTTTATAGCAATTTTAAATTATGTTCAATGATGTCATCAAAAACACACAATACCATATTGTATTATATTATTTTTCGAATATTATTAGTTTTGAGTCAGTTTTTAGAAAATATACTATATGGCATCTTTTCTCAAGGTTCAACGTGGCTAAGGACGGTTGCTGCTCTCAGTTACCCTTCTGTTGTTGCCTTCCTAATCTTAAGTTAATCTTTAAGTTTGCCTGAAATGTTCTGCATACAAAGGGACTTTTGGCATGTACACCCAACTATTATATTCCTCTGTACAACCATGTATCATGTCAAAATAAACATTTTAATCTGAATCTTGGTTGTACGTTGCTCGTCCACCTGATTCATGGTGTTTCATATCCGTAGTTTTATAGATAATATTTTTTCCTGCATTTTTTCAAATTCAAATTCAAATTCAAATTCAAAGTTTATTCTCTATAAGGATTACAATGCTGAGTTTACAGAATTTGGTTATTTTGTGGTTTACATGTAGTAAAATAATGATTACAGAGTGTACCACTAGAACACCTAGCATGGCTAGGCATTTCGGGCAGACTTAGTTTAATTCTTAATTTTAAAATATTACAAATTATGAGGTAAGTTGGTATTATGGCTAAGTGACTAAATACTAGTTTGTGAGTTTAGCAATGTGAATGCTTTTGTTTTGGCACAGTACATAGTTTCAGTATTGGAGTATCACAGGATTCATTATTTTAAGATTGAGATTAATATTTCTGTTTTATGGTCAAATGGGTGAGTGAGTGTAAGTGTGAACCACCAGGTGGTATTCGTGTAGTTAGTTGACGGGGTGTATCAGGGAGATAAGATGTTTTCTAATGGTAGTTTTGAAGGTGATGAATGTGTCTGCAGTTCTAGAGTTCTCAGGTAGGGTGTTCCAGATTTTAGGGCCTTTGACATACATTGAATTTTTGTAAAGGTTTAGTCGGACACGGGGAATGTCGTAGAGATGTTTGTGTCTGGTGTTATGCCTGTGGGTTCTGTCACAACTATCAAGAAGCGTTTTAGGTCAAGGTTGATATTGGAGTTTAAGGTCCTGTAGATGTAGATTGCACAGTAGTAAGTGTGGATGTACTGAACAGGGAGTAAGTTTAGATCTATGAAGAGTGGGGGGGGTGTTGCCAGGGATGGGATTTAGTGATTATTCTTACTGCAGCTTTTTGTTGGGTTATTATTGGCTTTAGGTGTGTTGCTGCAGTTGATCCCCAAGCACAAATAGCATAGGTGAGGTATGGATAAATAAGTGAGTGGTATAGTGTGAGAAGGGCATTTTGCAGCCGTAGTATCGTATCTTGGAGAGGATCCCAACTGTTTTGGATACTTTTTTGGTTATGTGTTGGATATGGGTGCTGAAATTCAGGTTGTTGTCAAGGTATAGCTAGGAATTTTGCCCTCATTATGTCTGGTAATTAGAGTGTTGTCGATCATTAATGTAAATTTGTGCATCTCCTGCTCTGCTACCAAACATAATATAGTAGGTTTTGTCAGTGTTAAGCGTAAGTTTATTGGCTGCCATCCAAGTCGATATTTGATCAGCTCCTCGTAACAATGGTGTTGAGGGTGGCAAGATTAGGGTGAGAGATGACATAAGTCGTGTCGTCAGCAAAGAGAATGGGTTTCAGGTGTTGGGATACTTTTGGAAGATCATTGATTTATATAAAGGAAGAGAGGGGACCAAGGACATTTCCCTGCGGAACTCCAGTATAAAAGGGGCCGTGTTTTTGAGCGTGCCCTTTAATGGTGACATACTTGATACCCTATTAGTGAGGTAAATTTGAAATAAGAAAAGGAAAGGGCCCTCGTATCCCCATAGTGGTAAAGGGTTTTTGGGGAAATTTGGATGTCGGGTCTACTGTGTCAAAAGTTTTCCCCTTAGGTCAAAAAAAATTTCCTAGTGGATTTTCCCTTTATTTTCCAATGCTTTTTGTATGGGGCAGATCTAGCATTTTTATGATTGTATATTAGTGCTTTTTTTTTTTCCGCCCCAAAATTTTTGGGCGGGGGGTTGTGTATGTTTTGTGCCTTTAAAAAATAAATATAGTTCCTGTGCACGATTTTCTCAAAGATTTTGGTTTGCAATGGTAAGTTTGATTTTGGGCCCCCTAAGTTTTTTAAGTCTGTAGGGTAAACCAAACCTTTTAAAAGTTTTGGGTTTGAAACCCTTTGCCATCTTGAGAAATTTTTGGGGAAAAGGTGCTATTTTTCTAGTACTTTTTAAAAAAAAGTAAAGAAAAAAGCATGTGAAAGGACTTTGGGCCCCGCTCGCTTGTACGTAATGGTGGGACATGAAAACAGTTTTTCCCTGAGTTATTTTTAAGTGACTTTTTTAATTTTGGGTGACTTCCGGGGGCTCATTTGGTCCCAAGATAAAAGGGAAATTTTGGGAAAATTTCCCCCATCTAGGTATTTTCCCCGGCATGGGCATTGGAAATGGTTGAGTTTTTACTGGCGAGTTTAGTCCGGTTGAGAAAAGTCGTTTATCTTATTAGGGTGTGTTTAGTTGGATGTAGTGGTGTTTCCTTAGGTTTTTGTTTGGACAATTTTCTTGGTTTTTTTTTTAGTTTTTTGGGTCCCTAGAAATTTTGATGTTTTTCCCGGTCTTTTTTATATCTCCCCTTTGTGTCCCGTGAATCTACTGGGTAGTATAGTTGTTTTTGGGTTTTTTATTTCTTTTTGGGGAGAACTGGGTTTAATAGTGTTTAAGAAATCTTTTTTATAAATTTAAACCCCTTTTTCTATATTGCTTTTTATATTGATGTTTTTGTCAATGGGTTTTTAGGAAAGGTGCTGGTTTGCCATGGGCAACCCCAAACCGTTTGTTTGTGAAACTGATTCGTTTTTATAGGACAATGTTTTTGCCCTAGTCTAAGTAATTTTTTTAAAAAAAATGTCTGTCCAGTCATCAATTTCCCTTGGCCTTTGGGGAATTTTTGTAGGGGCCCGTCAAAATCCCCTGGTCAAACTGTGAACTTTTCCCTTTTTGAGGCCCGTATGGAGTCAAAAAAAGACTTTTTTTTTATTCAAATTTGGGGGTTTACTAATGTTTTTTCAGGGGGGAAGGTAGGGTAGTGGGCTGTGTGCTTCTGTGATTATCCCGAAATTTAAAGGGGGTAGTATAAATTTGGGCCATATGTTGGGGTTTTTAAGGTTTTCACTTGTCTCAGTTTAAACCCGGGTTGGTTTTTTGTTGGTATGAGAAGTTTTGTTGTTTTATATTTTTTGAAAAAATCAGTTTACAAAGGGGAAACATCTAGTATGCCAAAGGGTTTATGTTGAAAATCTCCCCTAAGAGAAGGGTGGGGGCTTATTCATTTAAACTGTTTTGGGTTAAATTTTGACTTTAATTTCTCACTGAAATTTGGGATGTTTGTGTGAGGTATCCGGTAAATGGCACCGATTGTTATAGGTGTCTTAAGGTTTTTTACAGTAAAATTAGCAAAAATGTATTCCCCATATTCATCACTAAAGCAAGTGGTGCTAATACAAGATAATTGGTTAGAGTAATTAGAGTAATGGATTGCAATACCACCCCCAACTTGGTTTGGTCTGCAGTTGTGAATTGCTGTGTATCCTGGTAGAGGGTAGATATCTATTGTGTCCTGCTTAAGCCAGGTCTCAGTAAGAATAATGCAGGAGAAGGGTGTCTTTAGTGATTCAAGGAGTGCCAGGAGGTCATCATAGTGTTTGCTTAAGGACCTGATGTTGTAGTTAAGTACTGATAGACTTTCAAAAGTTATTCTCATTGTTCTGTCATGATTTATACACACGTTATTAACCACTCATGATTTGCGAACAATCAATACTTTTTTGCAATAGTCTTTACCATTTTTGTTATTTTTATTTTTTCCCAAAAAATTCTTGAAAAAAAGAAAAACCACAAAATTCAACATTTCTTAAAATACAAGATATTGACATCTCAGTCATATTCTTTTGGCTGGTTGTTCCTTAGCTTTTTTATTATTCATGTAAAATCGACTAGAACTTTTACATCTTACCAACATTGCAAACTCAATACTAGAGTGATTGCACATCAAAAATTATTTTTTTTTCTGTCTTATAGGCAAACTTCATAGAACTTCGAAGTATAGACAAATGAATACTATAGTTTACAGTAAATTTTTTTTAAATCAGAGTAATTAAAAACCTGCTGAAACCTGCCTACCCCCCCCCCCCAACCTTAAACGTCTACTAGACTGTGTGACTCAATATATGCGAAAATCAGGATGGAATATCATCACCTGTAGCAGATACGTGTAATCAAACGTGAGCCACTTGGGAGTTACTACGAGGATGCTGTCCTCAGAGGCTAAAATCATTCTACCCTTTGTTTATGTAGTTAGATAAATTGCATTATAATATCCATTTTCTTCCTTTATCATCCTGTCTTCTCCTTATAGGTACAGGTATGTTCGCCAGGACGGGTCCTGTTCTGGGTTTTCTCCACGCAGTGACCCGGCAGCCCTCTGCTTCTGTTTCTTTTGTCTCCTATGCATAATTTATCCAGCCCTCACTCTAGCATGATGGAGACATCTTCAAAAGTTCCCTGTCTCCTGTGTATCATGAGAGATGGCAATTTCCAAGTGATAAAAACTCCATCTATGCGAGAGCAAATTCTCTGAAGCTTTGTTGAAATGCTTGACGATATCCTTATTGCACTACTGGAGTCTCCTAGCTTAGGCTGACAGATTTCAGCCTTACGGAATTTGACAGGCAAACATACCAACATAGTTTTTTTTCACACTGTGTAATTATCAAATAGAGTAGTGTAGCAACACAATGTTGATATATCCAATTTTTGCATAAAAAAAGCCATTCAGGCTCCTGTAGTGCCAATTTCGTATTGTTTCTGAATTTCGAACTCATTAACTCTGTTTCACGATTTAGGTTCGTGATGGTTACTTCGATTTCGTGGCCCAAGTATAGCAGTTTCTATCACCTTCTATGCCCATGTTTCTTGTGAGTTACTTTAAAGCCATATCTTAGATTTGGCTCTCTTTCATTCACTTCTTCCTTGCTCAGGTTCCTGAAGTGCTATGTGGTATGTGGCCACAGGTATGAGACGAAACTCTTGGGCTATTCAGACACTGTAGGGATCCTCATCCTGATCATCAACAAGTACGCCACTGTAGTGTGGAACTTCATTGACGTCCTCATCGCATCCATCGCTATCATCCTCAATAGACACTTCCGCCTCTTCAACATGCGACTCAAAACCGGTGAGAAAGAAGAAGAAGAAGAAGAAGAAGAAGAAGAAGAGAGAGAGAGAGAGAGAGAGAGAGAGAGAGAGAGAGAGAGAGAGAGAGAGAGAGAGAGAGAGAGAGAGAGAGAAAGAGACAGAGACATCGGCCGTTTCCCACCGAGGCAGGGTGACCCAAAAAGAAAGAAAAAAAAGCTTTCGTCATCATTCAACTTTCTTACTATCACTCATACATAATCACTGTCTTTGCAAAGGCGCTCAGATACAACAGTTTAGAAGTCCCTCCAAACTGCGAATATCCCAAACCCTTCCTTTAAAGTGCAAACATTGTACTTCCCATTTCCAGGACTCAAGTCCGGCTAACCGGTTTCTCCGAATCCCTTCACAAAATATTACTCTGCTCAGGTCCCAAAACCCATTCGTCTCCATTCACTCCTATATAACACTCTCATGCATGCTTGCTGAAAGTCCAAGCCCCTTTCCCACAAAACCTCCTTTACCCCCTCCCTCCAACCTTCGCAAGGACGACCCCTCCCCTGCCTTCCTTCCCCAACAGATTTATACGCTTTCCAAGTCATTCTACTGTGTTCCATTCTCTCTAAATGACCAAACCACCTCAACAACTAATCTTCAGCCCTCTGACTAATACTTTTAGTAACTCCACACCTTCTCCTAATTTCCACGCTCCAAATTCTCTGCATAATATTTACACAACACATTGCCCTTAGACAAGATATCACTTCCTCCAGCCGCTTCCTCGCTGTAGCATTTACAACCCAAGCTTCACACCCATATAAGAGTGTTGCTACCACTAGACTTTCGTATATTCCCTTCTTTGTCTCCATGGATAATGTTTTTTGTCTCCACAGATACCTCAATGCACCACTCACCTATTTTCCTTCATTAGTTCTATGGTTAACCTTATATTTCATAAACTCATATGCTGACAAGTCAACTTCCAAATATCTGAAAACTTTCGCTTCTTCCATACTCCCTCTCTCCAATGTGACATTCATTTTTCCTTTATCTAAATAGTTTGATACCCTCATCACCTTATTCTTATCTATGTTCACTTTCAGCTTTCTATCTTTACACACCCTCCCAAACTCGACCACTAACCTTCGCAACTTTTCTTTAGAATCTTCCATAAGCACAGTATCATCAACAAAAGGTAACTGTCTCAACTCCCATTTTCTACTTGATTCCCCAATATTTAATTTCACCCATCTCCCCAGCACCCAAAAAAATTTACTTCTTTACAACCTCATCTCTAAATATATTAAACAACCATTGTGACATTACACATCCCTGTCTAAGACCTACTTTTACCGGGAAGTAGTCTCCCTCTCTTCGACACACCCTAACCTGAGCCTCACTATCCTCAAAAAAATCTTTGCAGCATTATAGTAGCTTACTACCTATTCCATACACTTGCAACATCTGCCACGTTACTCCCCTATCCACTCCATCATATGCCTTTTCCATATTCATAAATGCAATGAAAACTTCCCTACCTTTATCTAAATACTGTACACATATATGCTTCAATGTAAACACTTGATCTACACATCCCGTACCCACTCTAAAGCCTCCTTGCTCATCTGTAATCCTACTCTCTGTCTTATCTCTAATTCTTTCAATAATAACCTTACCATACACTTTAACTGGTATACTCAGTAAACTTATTCCTCTATAAATTTTACAATCTCCTTTGTCCCTTTTCTCTTTATATAAATGGGTTATGCATACTCTCTGCCATTCCCAAGGTACCTTCCCCTCTTTCATACATTTTTAAACAAAAACACAAACCACTCCAACACTATATCCCCCCTGTTTTTAACATTTCTGTCGTGATCCCGTCAGTTCCAGTTGCTTTGCCCCCTTTCATTCTACGTAATGCCTCACGCACCTCTCCCACACTCACATCCTGCTTTTCTTCACTCCTAATAGATGTTATTCCTCCCTGGTCAGTGCATGAAATTACCGCCTCCCTTTCTTTATCGACATTTAAATGTTCCTCAAAATATTCCCGCCATCTACCCAATACCTCTAGTTCCACATCAACTAACTCCCCTACTCTGCATTTAACTGACAAATCCATTCGTTCCCAAGGCTTTCTGAACTTGTTTATCTCACTCAAAAAAATTTTCTTATTTTCAGCAAAATTACTTGACAGTGCCTCTCCCACTTTATCATTTGCTCTCTTTTTGCACTCTCTCACCACTTTCTTCACCTTTCTTTTATACTCCATAAATTCTCCTCTTCTTATATCATTTCTGCTTTGTAAAAACCTCTCATCAACAACCTTTTTCTCTTGTATCACACCCTTTACTTCATCATTCCACCAATCATTCCTCTTTCCTCCTGCACCCACCCTCCTATAACCACAAACTTCTGCCCCACATTCTAATACTGCATTTTTAAAACTATCCCCATCCCTCTTCAACCCCCTTTATATGCCTTCATTTGATGTATTACTTTTATAGTTCCTTGATAATGTGAGAAGTCACGAAAGCGCTTGGAATTTCACTATTCTTTCACAGCGTTTTTTTTTTTTTGCATATTCTGAAATCACCTGTTTACTGTGATCTTATTGGATTATTATATATATATATATTATATATATATATATATATAATATATTATATATATACTATATATATATATAAGTTATTTTATTATATATTATATATAAATCTATATATATATATGAAATATATATTTATATTATATACTATATATATATATATATATAATATATATATATATTATATATATATATATATATATATATATTTATATATATATATTATATATATATATATATATACAGTGGACCCTCGAATTTAGTCGTGCCTTTTCTGTATGCAAAACTATTTTTATTATCTATAAAATGTATTTTTTGTTAATATTTTTGGGTGTCTGGAATGGTTTAATTGGATTTACAATATTTCCTATGGGAAATATTAACAAAAAATAAAATACATTTATAAAATACATTTTATAGATAATAAAAATAGTTTTGCATACAGAAAAGGCACGACTAAATTCGAGGGTCCAATGTATATATATATATATATATTATATATATATAATATATATATATATATATATTATATATATATAAAATATATATATATATGTATATATATATATATATTTTATATATATATATATATATATATATATATATGCAATAAGATCACAGTAAACAGGTGATTTCAGAATATGCAAAACAACCACTCTGAAAGAATAGAGAAATTCCAAGCGCTTTCGTGACTACTCACATTATCAAGGAACTATATTTCCTTGATAATGTGAGTAGTCACGAAAGCGCTTGGAATTTCTCTATTCTTTCAGAGTGGTTATTTTGCATATATATATATATATATATAATATTATATATATATATATATATATATATTTATATATATATATATATATATATATATATATATATATATATATATATTATATATATATATTTTATATATTCTAGAATAATAATATATATTAAAATATATATATAATATATATATATATAATTATATATTTACATATATATATATATATTATATATATATAATATATATATATACATCGTGCCTAGTAAGCCGAACTTGCCCAATAGGCCTAACTCCCTAAAAATTGGACATTTCGAAGGAAACTGAACAGATTGATAGATTTTTCTTCATTTGCAGTTACATAAATTGTTATATTTTTTGGACCAAATCTAACTCAGAAACCTCACCTAACCTAATTTGAACTGGCATAATTGGTGGATAAAATGTTGATGGATAAACTTCACGATGTGCATGTTTACAGAGGGGCCACAAATATATCAGATCATTTCTTTCGTTGTAGCTGCAATGAGAGTAAAAGTTAGGTGAGGTACAAAGAGAATGGTATCAGAAAGTAAGAAGGTGTAAAAATTAAAAGAGGAGGCAGTTAGGGTAAGATATAAACAACTTTTGATATAAAAATTGGTTAGTGAGAATATAGGCAATGAAATTGATGAGGTATGGGGTAGATTTAATAATGCTGTGTTAGAATGTTTAGCCGAAGTATGTAGATATAGGAGAGTGGATGCGGGAGGGAAGAGGAGCGATTGGTGGAATAAGGTAAAGAGAGTAGTAATAGAGAAAGAGTTAACATACGAGAGGATTTTACGCAGTAGAAGTGATATATGGAGGTAGGAGTATATGGAGAGAAAAAGAGAGGTTGAGTGATGTAGGAATATAATAGAAGAGCAAATGAGAGAGTGGGTGAGATAATGTCAACAAATTTTGCTGAGAATATGAGATTAATAAGTTGAGAAAACCAAGGGAACGATTTTTTTTTTTGAGTTAAAAATAGAAGAGGAAAATTATTAGATGGGGAGTTGGAGATATTGGGGAGACAGGGATGTATTTTGAGGAACTATTAAATACTGATGAAGATTGGGAAGCTGTGATTTCGTGCATTGGGCAGGGAGGTATGGTATCTTTTAGGAGTGAATATGGGGGAGGTGCATGAAGTGATGGGTAGAATGAAAGGACGTAAAGCATCTGGGATTGATGGGATCAAGAAAGAAATTTTAAAAGCAGGTGGAGATATAGTTTTGGAATGGTTGGTGCTTTTAGTTAGTAAATGCATGGAAGAGGGGAAGGTATTTAGGGATGGGCAGAGAGCATGCACAGTTTCTTTGTATAAAAGGTAAAAAAGAAGAAAGTTTAAGAATTGTAGGGCAAAAAGTCTTTAGAGTATACATGGAAAGGTCTATAGTAATTACTGAAAGAATCGCAAATGATCAAGGAGGCCTTAGAAAGGCTATGGGGTGTGTATGCCAAGTATTTACTTTGAAGCAAATTAGTGAACAGTAATTATATAAGGGTAAAGAAGTATTCGTTGCATTTATGGATCTGGTAAAGGCATAATAGGGTGGATAAGGGAGCAATGTGGCAGATGTTGCAAGTGTATGGAATAGGTGGTAGGTTACTGAAAGCAATGAGGCTCATGCTGGAATATGTAGGAGAGAGAGAGATTATTTCCCAGTAAAATTAGGCCTTAGAGAGGGATGGGAGATCACCATGATCTTTTAACATACTTCTAGATGGAGTTTAAGAGAAGTGAATGTACGGGGTGTTGGGAAGATGTGTGGGATTAAAAAAGAATCTAACGCAAAGTGAGAGCTGTCACAATTGTTTTTTTGCTGATGACACTGTGCTTTAGGGAGATTCTGAAGAGAAGTTGCAGAGGTTGGTTGATGAATTTGAGAGGGTATGTAAAAGATGGAAATTAAAAGTAAATATTAGAAGAGCAAGGTGATGAGGATAACGAAAAATTTTGCAATGAAAGACTGGATATCAGATTAGAGGGAGGAAGTATGGAGAATGAGGATATGTTCGGATATTTGGTAGTGGACTTGAAAGTAGATGGGTCCATGAAAGACGAGGTAAACAATAGAACTGATGAGGGGAAAAATGTGAGTGGTGCACTGAGGAATCATGGAAGGAAAGAGTGGGAATGTATGAGAGCATAGTCGTTCCAACGCTCTTATATAGGTGTGAAGCATGAGTGGTGAATGTTGCAACATGTAGAAAGCTGGAGACAGTGGAGATGTCGTGTCTGAGGGCAATGTGTAGTATGAATATTATGCTCAGAATCCGTAGCTTGAAGATAAGGAAGTATGGGGTTACTAAAAGCATTATCTAGAGCTAATGAAGTGGTTTGGACATTTAGAGAGGAAGGAACAAAATAGAATGACTTGTGTGGCGTATCAATTTGTAGTGGAAGGAAGGTGGAGTAGTGATCGTCCTAGGAAAAGCTGAAGGGAAGGGGTAAGGGAGGTTTTGTTTGCGAAGGGCTTAGACTTCCGAAAAACAAACGTGCGGGAGCATGTTAGATAGGAGTGAGTGAAGGAAAATGTTTTTTTTTATTTGACGTGCTGTTGAAATGTGAGCAAGGAAGGGTTTCAGGGAAATCGGTTAGCCGGACTTAAGTCCTGGAGGTGTGAGGTACAAGGCCTGCACTTTGGAAAGGGTGGAGATAGGTTGGAGATTTTGAACTGCAGTGAGTGAGGATGAAAGTGTTTCTTCTTTTTTGGGGTTAACCTTATTTTGGTGGGACACGGCCGATTTGTTTAAAAAAAAGTGTGTATACTATGCTAAAATGTGTGTGCGTGCAGGGTGCACGTGGTGGTGTGGCGGGGACTGGCGGATTGGACGTGAGGATCACCTGGCCTTCTTGCAGCTCATGCAGACCATGGACACCGCACTGGGACCTCTCGTCCTTCAGTCCTACGTCACCAACCTCTTCTTCATCCTGAGCCAGCTCTACTTCGGTCTCAGGTGAGCCATCTCGGCCTCAGGTTAGCGACCTCGGCCTCAGGTTAGCGACCTCAGCCTCAAGTTAGCAAACACGGCATTAGTTGAGTGATCTTTGTCTAAAATGAGTGATCTTTCTCTCAGGTCACTGATCTCTGTCTCTGGTGAGTGATCTCTGTCTCAAGTGAGTGATCTCTGTCTCAGGAGAGTTATCTCTGTCTCAGGTGAGTGATCTCTGTGTCATGTGAGTGATCTCTGTATCAGGTGAGTGATCTCTTAATCAAGTGAGTGATCTGTCTCAGGTGAGTGATCATTGTCTTAGGTGAGTGATTATTGTCTTAGGAGGTGAGTGATCTCTTTATCAGGTGAGTGATCTCTGAATCAGGTGAGTGATCTTTGTATCAGGTGAGTGACCTTTGTATCAGGTGAGTGATCTTTGTATCAGATGAGTGATCTTTGTATCAGGTGAGTAATCTTTGTGTAGGTGAGTGAGCTTTGTTTCAGGTGAGTGATCTTTCTATTAGGTGACTGATCTGTGTATCAAGTGAGTGATCATTGTCTTAGGTGAGTGATCTCTTTATCAGGTGCATGACCTTTATATCAGGTGAGTAATCTCTGTATCAGGTGAGTGATCTTTGTATCAGGTGAGTGATATTCGTATCAGGTGAGTGATCTATGAATCAGGTGAGTGATCTTCGTCTCAGGTGAGTGATCTTTGTATCAGGTCAGTGATCTTTGTCTCAGGTGAGTGCTTTTTGAATCAGGAGAATGATCTTTGTCTCAGGTTAGTGAGTGATCTCTGTATCAGGTGAGTGGTCTTTGTCTCAGGTGAGTGATCTCTGTTTGAGGTGAGTGATCTTTGTATCAGGTGGGTGATCTTTGTATCAGGTAAGTGATCTCTGTTTCAGGAGTGTGATCTTTGTATCAGGTGAGTGATCTTTGTATCTGTTGAGTGATCTCTGTATCAGGTGAGTGATATTTGTATCAGGTGAGTGAACTTGTATCAGGTGAGTGATCTCTGTATCAGGTGAATGATCTTTGTCTCAGGTGAGTGATTTTTGTACCAGGTGAGTGATCTGTCTCAGGTGAGTGATCTCTGTATCAAGTGTGTAATCTTTGTATCAGGTGCGTGATGTGAATACTCGTATCGAGTGAGTGATCCTTTGTTCAGGTAAGTGATCTTTGTATAAGGTGAGTGGTCTTTGTATCAGGTCAGTGATCTTTGTCTCTGGTGAGTGATCTTTGTATCATGTGAGTGATCTATGTATCAGGTGCGTGATCATTGTCTCAGGTGATTGATCTCTTTATCGAGTGCGTGATCTCTGTATCAGGTAAGTGATCTTTGTATCAGGTGAGTGATCTTTGTCCCAGGTGGGTGATCCTTGTATCAGGTGATCGATTTTTGTCTCAGGTGAGTGATCTTTGAATCAGGTGAATGAACTTTGTCTCAGGTGAGTGACCTCTGTCTCAGGTGAGTGATCTCTGTATCAGGTGAGTGATCTTTGTCTCAGGTGAGTGATCTCTGTTTCAGGTGAGTGATCTTTGTATCAGGTGGGTGATCTTTGTATCAGGGGAGAGATCTTTGTATCAGGTGAGTGATCTCTCTTCCAGGTGTGTGATCTTTGTATCAGGTGAGTGATCTTTGTATCTTTTGAATGATCTCTGCATCAGGTGAGTGATCTTTTGTATCAGGTGACTAATTTTTGTATCAGGTGAGTGATCCTGTCAGTGAGTGATCTCTGTATCAGGTGATTGATCTTTGTAACAGGTGAGTTGTCTCTGTCTAATGTGAGTGATCTCTGTATCAGGTGAATGATCTTTGGATCAGGTGAGTGATTTTTGTGTCAGGTGAGTGATCTTTGTCTCAGGTGAGTGATCTCTGTCTCAATTGAGTGATCTCTATCAGGTGAGTTATCTTTGTATTAGGGGAGTCATCTCTGTCTCAAGTGAGTGATCTTTGTCTCAGGTGAGTGATCTCTCTATATATTGCTCAGGTGAGTGATCTATGTATCAGGTGAGTGATCTCTGATCAGTGTGCTGTCTAGGTGATTGATCTTCTGTCTCAGGTGAGTGATCTCTGTATCAGGTGAGTGATCTCTGTATCAGGTGAGTGATATCTGTCTCAGGTGAGTTATCTCTGCCTCAGGTGAGTGATCTCTGTATCAGGTGAGTGATCTCTGTAACAGGTGAGTGATCATTGCCTTAGGTGAGTGATCTCTGTATCAGGTGAGTGATCTCTGTCTCAGGTGAGTGATCTCTGTCTCATGTGAGTGATCTCTGTCTCAGGCGAGTGATCTCTGTATCATGTGAGTGATCTCTGTATCAGGTGAGTGATCTCTTTATCAGGTGAGTGATCTCTGTCTTAGGTGAGTGATCTCTGAATCAACTGAGTGATCTTTGTATCAGGTGTGCGATCTTTGTATCGGGTGAGTGATCTTTGTATCAGGTTAGTGATCTATGTATCAGGTGAGTGATCATTGTCTTAGGTGAGTGATCTCGTTACCAGGTGCGTGATATTTGTATCAGGTGAGTGATACTCTGTATCAGGTGAGTGAGCTTTGTATCAGGTGAGTGATCTTCGTATTATGTGAGTGATCTCTGTCTCAAGTGAGTGATCTTTGTCTCAGGTGAATGGTCACTGTCGTAGGTGAGTGATCTCTGTATCAGGTGAGTGATCTCTGTCTTAAGTGAGTGATCTTTGTCTCAGGTGAGTGATCTCGGTCTCAGGTGAGTTATGTCTGTCTCAGGTGAGTGATCTCTGTCTCAGGAGAGTTATCTCTGTCTCAGGTGAGTGATCTCTGTATCATGTGAGTGATCTCTGTATCAGGTGAGTGTTCTCTGTCTCAGATGAGTGATCATTGTCTTAGGTGAGTGATAATTGTCTTAGGAGGTGAGTGATCTCTTTATCAGGTGAGTGATCTCTGTCTCAGGTGAGTGATCTCTGAATCAGGTGAGTGATCTTTGTATCAAGTGAGTGATCTCTGTATCAGATGAGTGATCTTTGTATCACGTGAGTGATCTTTGTATCAGATGAGTGATATTTGTATAGGTGAGTGAGCTTTGTCTCAGGTGAGTGATCTTTGTATTAGGTGAGTGATCTGTGTATCAGGTGAGTGATCATTGTCTTAGGTGAATGATCTCTATCAGGTGCGTGACCTTTGTATCAGGTGAGTGATCTCTGTGTCAGGTGAGTGATCTTCGTATTAGTTGAATGATCTTCGTATCAGGTGAGTGATCCCTGTATCAGGTGAGTGATCTTTGTCTCAGGTGAGTGATCTTTGTATCAGGTCAGTGATCTTTGTCTCATGTGAGTGATCTTTGTATCAGGAGAATGATCTTTGTCTCAGATGAGGGATCTCTGTCTCTGGTGAGTGATCTCTGTATCAGGTGAGTGATATTTGTCTCAGATGAGTGATCTCTGTTTAAGGTGAGTGATCTTTGTATCAGGTGGGTGATCTTTGTATCAGGTGAGTTGTTATTGCTGTTCTTGCTGCTGAACAGCGGTTTAGTGCCGATGAAGGTAGCATAGGTAGCAATGATACGGCCGTGGACTAGTTTGGCTTTAATTGGATAGGAGTGAGTACACAACAGGCAGTGTGAGGGAGTGACCGCAAGCCAGTCCGTGGAGGGGGAGCACTTGTGTCTATCAAGTCGGTCGGCCTAGGAGTGAGAGCAAATGGGCTCAGCCTCCCACTGACCTGGGTGAGCCTACAGAGGGCAGCACTTAAGTGCCGCGAAATATGAACTAGTCAGAACAGACTGCTAGGCTGTGTGTTCTGACAGTACAGGCTGTCTACAGAGTGATCTCTGTTTCAGGTGTGTGATCTTTGTATCAAGTGAGTGATCTTTGTATCTGTTGAGTGATCTCTGTATCAGGTGAGTGATCTTTGTATCAGGTGAGTGACTTTTGTATCAGGTGAGTTGTCTCTGTCTCAGGTGAGTGATCTCTGTATCAGGTGAGTGATCTTTGTCTCAGGTGAGTGATTTTTTTATCAGGTGAGTGATCTCTGTGTCTGGTGAGTGACCTTTGTATCAGGTGAGTGATCTCTGTATCAGGTGAGTGATCTCTGTATCAGGTGTGTGATCTCTGTATCAGGTGAGTGATCTCTGTATCAGGTGAGTGATCTCTGTCTCAGGTGAGTGATTTCTGTCTCAGGTGAATGATGCCTTCAGGTGACCGACCTGAACATCTTATGAATGACATCATTATGAGAGTGATCATGCTATTATATGAATAACCTCGTGTAAATAGCCTTATCCTCATGTGAGTGACCTCGTTAAGCGAGCGACCTAGCATTAATGAGAGTCACTGAAAACTCCCGTGAGTGACCGTGTTCTAGTGTGAGTTACCTCGTCCTATAGCCTAGTATGCAACGCTCTAGCCCCACAGAGTCCGGGATTCGATCCCCTCCAAGGGTGAAAACATTGGGCATGTTTCCTTTCACCCACTGTCCCCGTTCACCCAGCTAGTAAAGGAACCTGGGTGTTAGTCGACTGGTGTGGGTCGCATCTTTGGGACAAGATTGAAGACCACAGTTTAAATATGACAGTCCCTCGATGACGCACTGCGATTCTTTGGTTATCCTGGGTGGCAAAGGGAGCGCACAGGTTCACGCGCGCGGAGCAAAAAAAAATTCGAAAAAATATGAAATTGGAGTTATTGTTACCAAAAAATAGCTGAACTTTCTGGCTACACTCTGGTATAATTATTATCCTTGTACAATGTTTCTAAAAGGAATTACAGCCATTTATAACAGGCATGGTGACAGCGCTGACGCGTCATATTGCATAAGAAGCGCTGACGCGGCTTTGTTTACGTTTTTCCCCCTTGTTATTTTTATCGTTTTCTTATATCTTTATGTCTAATATAATACAAATTCACTGTCTGAGATCATGCCCGAGCGGGCGGAGCTAATATGGTCAAGTAACCAGTCAGGTACCCTGGGTATAGTACCCAAAATGGCCGATACCTCCAGCCAACAAAATATTCCATAAATATTCCATACCCACGCTAATATCAATTATAAGGCTTATTTATCTATCACAATTGATCTATTATGACATAATGCAATATAATAATAGCATATAAACATAAAAAGCACACCGTAAAAAATAATATATAGCATAATATGATGCCCAAGAGGGAAAAATTTCTATCGGTGTATCCCCTGAAGTTTCATTATCTCTTACAAGTGATGAGAGAAAACGAATTTACAATGGTTAACTGTAATAAACACTCGGGCAGGAAGCGAGGATATCGGGTGGCATAAGGGAGAGGGACAAGTAGTAGGTGGCAGTGCAAATTTTTCGGGGAAAAAAATTATTTCCCGGGCAGCTGGGGTGCCGCGCGCTTCGGCCTGTATCTCGAAAGTAACTTATTTACCTATTTAGGGGCACTCCATCTTTATTTATGATTGAATTGACTTGA
>NC_069419.1:56371862-56392101 GCF_026875155.1 Cherax quadricarinatus
AATCTTAGTTCGAGATTTTTACCAGTTTGACCGTAATAAACTTTATCGCAAATTTTACAAGGAATCTTATAGACACATCCATCAGCATTTTGGGGGGAATTCTTTTTCAAAAGTATTTTTTACTGTATCAAGATTTTTGAATACAACTTTAATATTAAAAGTCCTAAGAAGAGAAGGCATATCAACCAAGTTTTCATGGTAAGGGAGAACCAACGTATTTTTAGTTGAATAAGGCTGGTTGTCCCTTTTTGGATTGTAAAAAGTATTTCTAGCAACTTTAAAAGATTTATCAATTACATTTCTTGAGTATTTTAAATCATTACCTATCTCATAAATTTTGTTAACTTTTTTGTGTGTGAATGAAAACCTCCGTATGAAGTCTCTTGGACAAACAGTTCGACTGCACTTTTTTTTTTTTTTTGGAGTGCCAATAAACTATAATATATTGAGATAAACGTAAATTATTTTTGCTTAAGCCAGTCATCAGAAAAACATATTATGTTTTCCTTGTGAACTTTAAGTTTATAAAAGAGAAAAACGATTTTGATAATGATATATAATAATTTTTATGTAGGGGTTTCCAGAGACATGAATATTATTTCATGGGTTCCGCAAGGGTAAAAAGGTTGAGAAACGC
The DNA here is from genome assembly GCF_026875155.1 of Cherax quadricarinatus. Lineage (NCBI taxonomy): Eukaryota > Metazoa > Arthropoda > Malacostraca > Decapoda > Parastacidae > Cherax > Cherax quadricarinatus. Next base: position 56,372,500 of record NC_069419.1, read on the forward strand.
TGTTAGAGTCACAAAGTTTTACCTCATACTTCAGTGTTTTACCACTATCAATTAAGCAAAATAATAACTTCAGTGGTTGCCCGAACTCTATATTAATTATATTAAACCTTTGGCTTTACTTAGACCCAATCGTCGAGAGGATGTGATGACAAAGCTATACTTGACGTGGTCGTTCCTGCACTTAGCAGCTCGACTCCTGTTGGTCTCCTTCGCCTGTTCAGCTCTCCATGAGAGCTCCAGAAAGGGCCTCCCTCACATCCTCGATGTTCCCACCCAGCGGTGAGTGCACCAATGTCAAGAATATACGAATACAAAATCACTGCAGTAGGCCAGCTGGCCCATGCTCGGTAGGATCCCCTCAAACCCATTATTAAAGCTATGTAAGGTGCTAGCTTCTATGATTCTAGTGGTATACTGTTAACAATAATGTCCAGTGTCGTAGACATTGTTGGGAAAAACTATATAAAAAGAGAAAAAATACAGTATCTACGAGTAAGCAAACAATAAGCATAAAAACAAACTAGGCTGCGTCATCACACATGACAACATAACACAGTGTAAGAGGAATATTAATTTACATACAAATACTCATAAATTGGAATAGGACTTTTCTACATAATACATAAATAGCCCACATCAGACAAAGCAAAAATTAAGCAAATAAAAACTAGGAAAATGTAAGAGATAAAAGTGTATACAAGTTTATTTACATCTGAGATATAAAAGTAGGAAACGCACTAAACCAGAGAATATAGTCAACGATACATCTGTTGTGAATCAACAGTAGAATAAAATTAGAAAATTTACAGCAACACAGGAATATACAGAAAACTAAGAGCAAAGAACACATGAAGAACAATTACTTAAGCTGTCAATTAGAATAAAATATAATATAGGAAATAGATCATGAAACTATATCTCAATTACAAACTTTTCTTTAAAATACACCAGTGTTAAAAATTTGAAGTCGATTTTAAGATACATGTAGATATTGTTTCCATGATCTCTTGTATCCAGCACTATTACAGTATGGTCTCTTGTATTCTACAGTTACCAGCATGATCTCTTGTCTCCCACAGTGTTTACCTTCATGATCCCTTTTATCCCACGTTGTTACCAGCATGATCTCTTGTATCCCACGTTGTTACCAGCATGATCTCTTGTATCCCACGTTGTTACCAGCATGATCTCTTGTATCCCACGTTGTTACCAGCATGATCTCTTGTATCCCACGTTGTTACAAGCATGATCTCTTTTATCCTACGTTGTTACCAGCATGATCCCTTTTATCCCACGTTGTTACCAGCATGAACTCTTGTATCCCACGTTGTTACCAGCATGATCTCTTGTATCCTATGTTGTTATCAGCATGAACTCTTGTATCCCACGTTGTTACAAGCATGAACTCTTGTATCCCACGTTGTTACCAGCATGATCTCTTGTATCCCACGTTGTTACCAGCATGATCTCTTGTATCCAACGTTGTTACAAGCATGATCTCTTTTATCCTACGATGTTACCATCATGATCCCTTTTATCCCACGTTGATACCAGCATGAACTCTTGTATCCCACGTTGTTACCAGCATGAACTCTTGTATCCCACGTTGTTACCAGCATGATCTCTTGTATCCTATGTTGTTACCAGCATGATCTCTTGTATCCCACGTTGTTACCAGCATGATCTCTTGTAGCCCACGTTGTTACCAGCATGAACTCTTGTATCCCACGTTGTTACCAGCATGATCTCTTGTATCCCACGTTGTTACCAGCATAAACTCTTGTGTGGAAAATAACATTTACCTGGATGAATCTCATTAGATACATGCAAGTAAATGGTAACGAAGATAATTATTTTTTATCAAAGTTACAGAGACAAGTAGGAAATTTTAGGACACCTAGGTCGCAAAAAATGTCCCCCATCGATACCTACCATCTATCTCTTCACGAGTTGCTCTAAACCTATATTAATTGCAAATGAAATGTACATCACCAGGAATTCTGGTAAAATTTAGTATAAATTTGTGGACTGTATATTAAAATTAACAAATGATTACATATACACATTTATATAACAGAAAAAGAATTTATAATCATAACACTCTCCAATTAGTCTGGAGATTACTGTGTGTCATGTACAGAACCCCCTCTACCCAAATTTATGATGATAATACTGGCCAGAATTACATACATAATTTAGATAGCATATCTGAGGTTCCTGTTTCCATCTAATTAGAGTCCTGTCCAGTCTCCTGATTTCTCATGTTATGCAGGACTGCAATTCCAACAATTTCGGCTCGTATTTGAGAGGTTTTAAGCCCAATATAACCTCTAGAGCGACGAAAATTCTTCCAATTTTCACTAACGTTTGTCTTGGCTCATTCAAAACATGGCGACTGTGGTTCCAACAACGCTTCTCCCCGTCGCTGGTTCCATTTTCATTTACAAATTAATTTTTATTAAATACAATGTATTACACTAATTTTCACAAAAAATATGCTGGATTTTTATGGAAAATATATTATTTTCCACACTGCAGCCAGCTGGAGTTCGTTGCTAAACGACTCAAATTACTCCTTCCTTTAGGAGATGATTCCAGCCAGTTCTGGCTTGAGTGGCTGTTCTTCTGGTAGGTCTTACTACAATTTCATCTTCCTGCATCACTTGGTCAGCGTTATCTTCAATATCACTCATGTCACTTTCCCTTAGATTTTCATTTACATTTGAATGAATGCCATTTAATTGAATGCCATTTAATTTATTAATTGTGCGTAAACTTTCCTGGCCACGACACAAGACTTTGACATTCCGGACAACACCTTGTGCATCAGGGTATAATGTCAATACTTTGCCCAGAGGCCACAATGTTCGATGTTGCTCAGTATCAATTAACACAATGTCACCTGGTTGAATATTCTGTCGATTTACTGCATCAGTCGCACCATAAAAGTGTTCACGTAGTGTAAGAAGATATTCCTTACGCCACACATTAGACCAATGATCAATTACTTTATTTAACATTTTAAATTTATCACACAACACTGCTGCATCATTGTAATCTTCATCACTTTATTCAGGATTATCTCTATAGACAGGGGTAGCTTCCAATTTCCTTCCACATATTAGGTGAGAAGGTGTTAATACATCTGTATCAGGTGTATCACTCATGTACGAGAGGCCTATTATTTTCCGATTTTCCGCCTCCACTAACACTGCACGGAATTCTTCCAAATTAATTCTCTTTACAGAGACACCGCTTCACTGTGCCTATCAGTCTTTCGTACAGCCCCCTCTGCCAAGGGGCTCTAGGAGTAATAAATTTCCAGGTACACCCTCGTTGGGTTAACAGAGATTGAACCTCGTTAGTAATATTTAATTCTATCAATTGTTGAGCACCTGCTACAAAATTTGTGGCATTATCCGAAATCATCTATCTCGGACAGGATCTCCTAGCTGCAAATTTTCGAAACAGTTGTATAAACTGTTCTGCAGACAAGTCCTGAGCCACTTCTAAATGAACTGCCCTAGTAGCAGTACAAGTGAACAAGCATACATATAATTTAATCACCCTTTTTACACTTTGCCGTCCTTGTGGAATCCAGAAAGTTCCCCTAATACAATTTAAAGTATCTTGTACCCCACAATGCATTACATTTTTATGGGCATTTAAAACAATTAAATTTGTTAGAAGATGTGTTTTGGGCAGTAAGATAGGGTGTTTAGCATAATCACCCAATTCAGCATTTTGTAACCTACCTCTGCACCTAATTACATTGTTCTCTAAATACAGCCCCAATTTCTCTATTATGGAACCTTTCACAATTTTTCTTTCCATCATCAATTTAATCTCATTTCCATAGATTTCCTCCTGTACCCTCTTTATCCAATATTCAAGAGGATGTGAAAACTTATATGAGATATTCATCTTGTTTAGAAATTTAAACACCAACTTAGTAACATTGATTAGTTTGGGTAACGGAGGACAAACTATTGGAGCGGTGGTCACAGTAATTTCAACAGGAGCAATATATGCCTTTTGTACAAGCCAATTATCTTTATTTACCAACCAGCTCAGTCCTTTAAACCATGATATGGCATTTACAAATTTAGCATAAGGTAAACCTCGAGACAAGAAATCAGCTGGATTCTCCTCACCTGGTATATGATTAAATGTTAACATATGCTGACCCAAACTATTATACTTCTCTTGCATCTGATTAATTTCAGCGACTCTGTTTTGTACATACACAATTTTACTGCTTCCATTTTGAATCCATTGTAGGGATACTTCATTATCAGACCAAATTACAGTGTCACTAATATTTATCTCCTGCAACTTATTTCTTATATAATTAGCTAATTTGACACCTACATAAATGGCTGTTAATTCCAACTGAGGTAAGGTACGTGATTTAATTGGAAACACTTTAGCCTTAGACATAACAAGAGAAATAACACTATTACATTGAAGGTAAGCAACTGCTCCATATGCCAATTTTGAAGCAACACAAAAAATGTGGAGTATAACTTTCCCATCTGGATTGGCCACCTGGTGTGGGAACTCCAACATTGGAATTTTTTCATAATCACCAGTTAATTCATCCCACCTGTTAATGAATTCCTCAGGCAGAGTTTCATCCCTAGCACATTTAAGCTTCCATGCTTCTTGGATTAATAATTTCCCTCTTATAGTAAGGGGTGACACTAAACCTAGTGGATCAAAACATTTGGAAACTTCAGCAAGCAAGACTCTCTTAGTTAATTTATTGGGCATACTGTAATTATTAGGTTTTAACATTAACAAATCTCTCTCAGTGTCCCAAGTTAATCAAAATACATTACTACATTTTGGCACTTCATCTCCAGGGTAATCTTTACTTATTTTGTCCTTTAATTTGGACGAATTACTATTCCATTCCCTCAGAGACATATTTGCACTTTGCATTATTTTATTAGCCTCTCCATAAGCCATTAACAGTTCCTCTTCAGTTGACATCACACCCAGGAAATTGTCCACATAAAATTGTTTGCTCATTACTTTACTCAATGGACTTCCCGTATGTTTAAGGTGTGCATTTATCATCGCTTGAAGTAGGAATGGACTGGATGTAGCACCAAATAATATGCTCCTAAAGCGAAAGGTTTCCAGAGGGCTAAGTGGGTCACTAGGATTCTCAGGCCATAAGAAGCAGGTACAATCCTGGTCTGCCTCTTGTAAACCCACTCTTAGAAAAGCTTTACTTATGTCAGCCGTAAAGGCATAATTCTTCACCCTGAAATTTAATAAGACATCTAATTTTTCCGTCAACGACGGACCTGTCATCAAACAGTCATTTAAACTAGGTACATTTTTGTTACTCCTGGCACTACAATTAAACACAATCCTCAAAGGAGTGGTCTTAGAATCCTTCTTCACTCCGTGATGGGGCAAATAGTGACCACAAATTTTGGCTTGCTCAGGAGGTACATCTTCTATACATTTCTTAATTAATTGTTCAGTAATTATATCATTATAGGCAGTCAACAATTCTGGTGTCTTACTCAGTTCACGGAGCAGAGCCTTTAATTGTCCATATGCCATTCTGTAATTAGTGGGCAATTCTGGATGGTTCAGTCTCCACGGAAGCCGTACTGTGAGGGAAAAGTTCAATAGATAGAAATAGCGAGGGAGTATATAGTAACAATAGTTTCATTGCCGGCTACTTGTTAAGGTAGGGTAAGTCCAGCTCCCGCTATTCTCCCCCCCCCCCTTTTTCCCCCTCCCCGAAAGTGATAGTTTGATTGCCGGCTGCTTGTTAAGGTAGGGTCAGTCTAGCTCCCGCTATCCCTTCCCCTCCCTCTTCCCCCCCCCCGAAAGGTGACGTGTGGGGCTCCGGTCAAACAGTAAATCACTCGACTCACAGCTCCCAGCACTACTGTAAGTACACGCCTGATCATATTTTAGTGGACTTTTTGGTTGAAAGCTTCACTTTTGACCAATAATTTAACTTAGTCCTTTCTGTCTTGATCGGTTAAATGTTTTAACAATCACCACATCTTTTAGGTATTGTACTTATCATGGAGAGTGATTTCTTATGCAGTGGGTAACCAGTCTCTCTTTACAGCTTGGAATGACAGAATGGGTCACCTGCCAACCAACGAGTAAAATAAAAGGAGATGGACTAACGTCCTGAGACGTCCCATGTTTAATCTACTTACCTGTTATGTAAGCCAATGCAGGACCTAACCCCTCATCATAGCAATGGTAATGAACCTGTTTTCCTGTCATCTGAAGTAATTATTCACGGCTATACTCTGTGAAGAACGAGCCGGTGGTAGTCACCAACACCTGCTACCTCCCCCCACATCAGCAATGGCTACGATTTCAACAACACACAGTGTCACCAACACCTGACTCCCCATTACCACGATATACCTATATTAGTGTTGAGTTCAAATGTAATTTTTTTTAATTTCATTTTTCATTTTTCTTTCAATTAGGATACATTTTCCGTTTCTAAATAATAAAGTGTTTATCATTGTCTGTTATTATTTCTTTTTCTCTTCATTAATTTTCCTGAGGAGGAGCCAGCCTTGGTAATACTGACTGAAGTTGTTACAGGGCTGAGTAAGACTTCACATGTACCCAGTATTGTTCAGATTCAAATTTTACATCTCTCAGGTATTGTTCCTGAGTAAAGGAATCGTCTGGACTTTCTTCATTTACATTTATTCCAATGTTGTCTAATTCCCTCAATTTATGCGCTGGCTCAACACCATCCTCTATGGAAGAATTATACTGGGGCACGATTTCATGAGTAAGACACACAGTTATGGTATTTATAGTTTCCTCTAGTCATGAATTATTATTACGAGGAATCCTACCATACATTACATGGCCTCCTGCAGTCTTTAAAAGGGTGACACCACATTTCTTTTCCATACCTTTTACAAAGGAGGCATAATAGTCACTACCTATCAAAATATTTATTGGGCCTACAGAATCATCATTTACACCAGAAGGTGCTAAATTTACATTATGTGAAAGTCTTTCTGTAGCTTTACTAAGCCCTATTGTAGATATTTTCTCTGGAAGTCTATCTACAATTACTGCATCAACGCGTTTTTTCTCATTGCCCAACCTGACAGTTACATAAACAGTGTCATACAATTGAGCCCTTTTATCTGAGAGAAAACCAGATAATTTTAGAGTGGTAGGATTGCCCATTTGTACTTTCATCACATTAAGACATTTACGTTTAATGAAAGGACGTTGGGATCCCTGGTCTAATAATGCAGTTACATTTTTTTATTTATGCCTTTTATCATTAATTTTTGCCTGTAACACAGGTAAGGCTACTTCAGCAAAACCATCACTATTTTTACATTCGCCACTGTTGTGTCAGGATTGTCAACATTATCATTATTATCAACATTATCATATAGACCCTTACACATGACTATATGGTGTCTTCCTTTGTGACATTGATAACAGTTGTTTAATTTGGCATGACAATCGTTTACATTGTGATTACCTAGACATCTGATACATCTGTCAAGTTCCTCCAATCTTTCAACTTTATCATTCCATGAATTGTATGCATTACAATTCTTAGAAAAATGAGTACCCTTGTAGAAACGACAATCTCTCTTTTCTTTGACTGGTTTCTTATTAACTGGGCTACTCTTAGAAGGGTACCTATTCTTCTTACCTTGTGGAGAATCATTATTTCTGATTCCTGCTACTTGATATGCACCTATGCAACTCTTTTTAGGAAATTTATTTTGATTATTAACATTGGGATAATTTTTCCCCTTGTGAAACTTGACAGATACCTCAGAGTTATTATGTGTTGCATCTTTAAAATGAGTTGGTTGGTTGGTCTGCAACTGAACAATAATTCTTGTAGACCTAGTCTTATTTCCTCCAGACCAAAATAACCTTTGTGATACTTGTTCGAGAGCCATTCAAGTGTTTTACAGCATAATTTATTCTGTACAATGGCACTCAATAACCAGTCTGATTCCTTCAGATTATATTTATTACTTAAAGTTTTGAGAGTGCTCTCCAGTTTAACTCTAAACTGCTGTAAACCTTTGTAAGTGTAATCTGGAGATTTTAAATTAACAATGATATTCACTAGATCTAACCTACTTTGTTCTATATTACCATAAGTGACCTTCAACAAGTCAACTGCTTCTTTATAAGAATCATCTACATTGGGAAAGGCTTGTATGAGTATGTGAGCATCTCCTCTTATCTGCCTTTTGAGGTAAAATAATTTAGTTACACATGCTAGGTCACTCCTATCATGCACAGCTGCTTTAAAAATTGACCAAAACTCCTCCCAGTTTTCTCCAGGATTAAATACAGGTAAACATAATTCTGGGAGTTTTGGCAAAGACATCTTATTTGTTAGAGCAGATTGATTAACTGCCTGGTTTACACATTTTAATTTATTCAAAACCTAACTTTTACAAGAAAGAATCTTTTCTTCTAATTCATAATACTGATTAATCATAAGATCTACTTCAGCCTCATCTACACAGTTTACTAACAAATCTCCTTCATATTTGTTATAATATAATTTGTATGAATCATATCTATTCCCTAAAGCATCTAAATACAATTTTAAATCATCAGTATTCACAGTTTCTTGATTCATTACTTCCAAACACTTATTGTATGCTTTTGGTACATGGCCTTTTCTAGCCTTCTAACTTCCGTGTGTTTGTCTTCTACATTAATTTTCTCATTTTCACCCATGGTGCAATGTATTAAATTCAACTTAATTAATAACACTGATTATGTACTTAATTATGCACTTCATAAAGGTAAATATTACAACTAACCTTTGAATAAATCCTAGCTACACTTGAGCTTAGCAATTACATGTAAGAAAATTAAAATATAAATTTTAAATATACAATAATAATGTTAGCTACACTTGAGCTTAGCAGTTACACATGTAAGAAAATGATAATATAAATTTTAAATGCATTAATATAAATCTTAGCTACACTTGAGCTTAGCAATTACATGTAAGAAAATTATAATATAAACTTCAAATATTCATTAATAATGTTAGCTACACTTAAGCTTAGTAATTACACATGTTAGAAAATTACAATATAAATTTTAAATACATTAATATAAATTTTAGCTACACTTGAGCTTAGCAATTACACATACACTGATATAAATCTTGGCCAGAATTTGGCACAGCAAAATTAATATTATACACATTAATATAATCCTAGCCAGGCTTGGTTTACCAAAATTAATATTGTAATAATTATAATCCACTACATATTAAGTAAATTTGTGAACCTAACATCCACCTCCTTCTGTCATTTCACATATAATTATTAAGTAATTAATTCACTAATTAATGACTTCACTAATTACATCCTGTTCAAAGGACCAACGGGCTATTAAATTTGTGGAAAATTACATTTACCTGGATGAATCTCGTTAGATACATACAAGTAAATGGCAACAAAGATAATTAATATTTATCAAAGTTACAGAGACAAGTAGGAATTTTTCAGACACCTAGGTCGCAAAAAATGTCCCCCTTCAATACCTACCATCTATCTCTCCACAAGTTGCTCTGAACCTTTATTAATTGCAAATGAAATGTACATCACCAGGAATTCTGGTAAAATTTAATATAAATTTGTGGACTGTATATTAAAATTAATAAATGATTACATATACAAATTTATATAACAGAAAAATAATTTATAATCATAACACTCACCAATTAGTCTGGAGATTACTGTGTGTCATGTACAGAACCCCCTCTACCCAAATTTATGATGATAATACTGGCCAGAATTACAAACATAATTTATATAGCTTATCTGAGGTTCCTGTTGCCATTTAATTACAGAGTCCTGTCCAGTCGCCTGATTTCTCATGTTATGCAGGACTGCAATTATAACAATTTCGGCTCCTATTTGAGAGGTTTTAAGCCCAATATAACCTCTAGAGCGACGAAAATTCTTCCGATTTTCACTAACGTTTGTCTTGGCTCATTCAAAACATGGCGACTGTGGTTCCAACAACGCTTCTCCCCGTTGCTGGTTCCATTTTCATTTACAAATTAATTTTTATTAAATACAACGTATTACATTAATTTTCATAAAAAATACGCTGGATTTTTTTGGAAAATACATTATTTTCCTCATCTTGTATCCCACGTTGTTGCCAGCATGATCTCTTGCATCCCACGTTGTTACCAGCATGATCTCTTGTATCCCACGTTGTTACAAGCATGATCTCTTGTATCCCACGTTGTTTCCAGCATGATCTCTTGTATCCCACGTTGTTACCAGCATGATCTCTTGTATCCCACGTTGTTACCAGCATGATCTCTTGTATCCCACATTGTTACCAGCATGATCTCTTTATCCCACCTTGTTACCAGCATGATCTCTTGTATCCCACGTTGTTACCAGCATGATCTCTTGTATCCCACGTTGTTACCAGCATGATCTCTTGTATCCCACGTTGTTTCCAGCATGATCTCTTGTATCCCACATTGTTACCAGCATGATCTATTGTATCCCACGTTGTTACCAGCATGATCTCTTGTATCCCACGTTGTTTCCAGCATGATCTCTTGTATCCCACATTGTTACCAGCATGATCTCTTGTATCCTACGTTGTTACCAGCATGATCTCTTGTATCCCACATTGTTACCAGCATGATCTCTTGTATCCCACTTTGTTACCAGCATGAACTCTTGTATCCCACGTTGCTCCCAGCATGATCTCTTGTATCCCACGTTGTTACCAGCATGATCTCTTGTATCCTACATTGTTACCAGCGTGATCTCTTGTATCCCACATTGTTACCAGCATGATCTCTTGTATCCCACCTTGTTACCAGCATGAACTCTTGTATCCCACGTTGCTCCCAGCATAATCTCTTGTATCCCACTTTGTTACCAGCATGATCTCTTGTATCCCACGTTGTTACCAGCATGATCTCTTGTATCCCACGTTGCTCCCAGCATGATTTCTTGTATCCCACGTTGTTCCCTACATGATCTGTTGTATCCCACGTTGTTACCAGCATGATCTCTTGTATCCCACGTTGTTACCAGCATGATCTCTTGTATCCCACGTTGTTACCAGCATGATCTCTTGTATCCCACGTTGCTCCCAGCATGATCTCTTGTATCCCACGTTGTTCCCTACATGATCTGTTGTATCCCACGTTGTTACCAGCATGATCTCTATTATCCCACATTACCAGCATGATCTTTTGTATCCCACGTTGTTACCAGCATTGTATCCCACATTGTTACCAGCATGATCTCTTGATCCCATGTTGTTACCAGCATGATCTCTTCTATCACACACTGTTTGCATCATTTCATAGCAGAATCAAAAGTAAAAAAAAAAATCCACTTGTTTTTGCATATCCCAAGTAGTTTCCCTACTTTGTCTTCTGTTTATCATGCAGTTTCCCTACCTTGCCTTCTGTTTGATTATGTAGTTTCTCTGCCTTGTCTTCTGCTTCTAATGCAGTTTCTTTACATTGCCTTCTGTTTATCATGTAGTTTCCCAACCTTTAGTGTGTTCCGCACTTTGTTTAACTGCTCGGTGTTTGGTTCCTCACTTTGTTTCCCTGCCTGATTTTTGGTATATCATGTTGTTTTCCTGCATGGTGTTTAGTACTTCACATTGCTGCATGTGATGGTCTTTGGTATTTCACAGTGTTACTCTAAAGGGCCTTTGGTATCACGTTTTTAACCTGATGGGTCTTTGGTATCCTACGTTGTTGCCCTAATGGGTCTTTGGTATCTCATTTATTGTTTTTTTTTTTAATTAACCAAATTTTGAGTCTTGGTCATAAGAAATACATTTAGATTGACGAACCTTAGTCTGATCATCGGCTCACAAAACGCTGAGTCATATTGGAACTTTAGTATCTCACTCATTTCTTTGCTGTCCATTTCGTTTAAGCAGGGACTCAATACTGGATGCTCTGAGCTAGAGCACGGATTCACAAACTGTTCCATATATTGCTTGAAGACTCTGGTTTAGCATATTTAGAGTAACGTATGCCGCTATCACTAAGCTCCTAGCCAACACCAGGAAGATTCTGAAACCACTCAACAGACACCTCTATCAGCAACTCGCTCTCCACTGCCAGACAGCACTCTAACCAAAGTTCTCTGCTGCATATTTTATGCGCTTATCTTAAAAATGCAGCCAAGCCTGGAAGTTTCAACACTTTAGTTAACGAACTTTTCCGCATAAACAACATACCAAGCTTCAAGTTCCCAGACTTTTACCGACATTCTCAAGATTATCCTTAACATCGTAAACTTCAAGGCACCAGCTGGCTTGACACCATCCCAGGTTCGTTGCACCGATACTCAATCATCTCTAACTATTAACAAGACCTCTATCACCGACAACAATTCTTCTACTCAATCACCCATCGCCTTCCAAAAATCTAACAATACTTCTCACTTACAACCAGTCGACAAACCATCAGCAAATCTCACCACTGCTCCTGACCAACCACAGGCATCATCACAAGCCTCCCGTCCTACCCATGCTACACATCTGCCAGTACCAACGAAGACCACGCCTAGAGAATCCTCTTCCGAGGAAGAGGACGAAGAAGACTCCCTTGCCATTGGACCAGAATTGAACAATATAGTCTTTTACACATCTCCATCCAACAGCAATACTATGACCTGCTCGAAATTGTACAAAGGGCTTTTTGATGAGTCAGTCAAGTTTGCCAGTGAACCACCACATCACTTCTCGCTTACGCAAGCACTAGAGTTAGTCAAACCCTACAAATACACTTTTGGACACAGAGCACAAATACTTCACCTCTCTAGAAGCAATTTCAAGAAGTTCCAAAACAGTTCTTCAAGTAACCCACCTTAAATCGTCACTACAATCAACACCTTACTAGTGAGCTGCCTTGTCCTGTGACCTTGCCTCTTGCCTTCTGTTACGATCCTACCTCCTGCCCTATTCAATTAAGCCCTTCACTGAACGACTGATTATCTGCTCCTTCTATTCTTCACATTGCCCAGGAGTGCTTAGCTCCTAGGTTTAACCCTGTCTTGATTAAATATTTTTAGCAAGTTATTTGTATCCCATTTATTTATTCCTGTTTTCCATTTATACCCCCCTCCCGATTCTACGCCTTTCTATAGAGTGCAGACCCAGTGCTTTCAGTCTGTCTTCGTAAAAAGATTTTTGATAATGGAATCATCTTTGTCATCCTTTTCTGTACTTTTTCCAGCGCATTTATGTCCATTCTGTAATACTGTGAGAACTGTGCAGCGTTATCTAAATGAGGCCTAATCAATGATATATAAAGTTTAAAATAACCTATGGATTCATGTTATTTATAATTCTTGATGTGAAGGCAAAAATTCTATTTGCTCTATTGCAAAAACTTAGAAATGTTGACTTTAGTTTAGCAAACCCAAAACTCCTAAATTTTTTCCCTTTTTTCAGAATGATTACGATCTCATTATTTGTTTTGTACGTATTTTCTTTTCCTTTTCCCCAGGCTTAGAACTTTGCATTTGTCTGTATTAAAATTTTAATTTTGCCTTTAAACCACTGCATCATTTTATTCGATCTTCCCTTTTAGGCTTGTGCCCTGGGCCCTATTTTGGTATCTCGGAAAAACTTTTTAAAAGTCGATTTTTTTTTCGTCCATGTTTTTTTACGTTTTTTGAACAAAAAGGGCCAACATGATCCCTGTGGAAAAATGCTTGTTGGCTTCCCCTTTTGATTTTCCATTTAGCAGGTTCTCTTTTCCCTTCTGTGAACCACCCCCTTTTCCCCCTATTCCGAGTGCATTATTTCTCAAAAAATTTTTTTAGGAACTCGAGAAAAAGCCTTACTGAAGCCCTATTACCGTATCTTTCATACTGATTACCTTCTAAAATGCCTTATAAAAAAATAGTTAGTAAATTTGTAAAAATTTCTTTGAGAATTCACAACGCATATTATTATGTACATTTCCTACGAGCAAAATATGCTTTTAAGGGAAATTTAAAAACAAAGGGTTTTTTAAAAAATTTTTTTTTTTTTTTCTTTTTTTAATTTGGGGGGGTTTGAACCGGTAAGCCTAGAGTTGTGGCGTCTACTCAGCAGTACGCGCAGGAAGGGGACTCTCAGGGGCGGCTTTTTCCCAAAAAACCCTTTTTTTTCTGGAACATCTTGTAACACCAAACACAAACCCTTTCACCCAAAAAACCACAACACCCCACACCAAAAACCCCCACAAAACCCCCCCAAAACCCTAAAAACCCCCGCAACCACAATGGTGAAAAAAAAACCCCCCCCAAAACCCAAAAAAAACCAAAAAAAAAGTCTGGAAAAACGGGGGGGAGGGGGGTAGGGGGGAAAAAAAACGCATAAAAACCCGGGGAATCAAAGGGGGTAGAACGGGGTTAAAATGGGAAAGAAAAAAGGGGGCCCCTTTAATAAAAACCAATGGAAAGGGATTTTGGGAAAATTTCTGTTGAGAGGGAAGTAATAGTCTCAAACGGATTTTGGGGGCAGGTGGATAAAACCATGGAGCAGGGGGGAAGGGTTGGGGGGGAAGGGGGGGCCGGGGGGGAGTTTTCCCGAACCACAAAGGAAGTAAAATTTTTGGGGAGGCCCCCCACACAAACCCAAAAAAAACACAAGGCCGGGGCCCCCCCAAACAAAATGAAAAAAAATTGAAAACCCCAACAACAGCAAAAAAAAAAGGGGGGGAAAAAAAGGGAATTTTCCCTGGGCAGATCGGGAAAATAAAGGAGAGGGGGGGAGGGTAAACTGGGTTAAAAAGATAAAAATTGAGGAAAGGGAAAAAGGACAGGGCTGGAGAAAAGGGTAATAAGGTTTTTCGGGGGAAAACTTTGCATGATGTTAAAAACAAAGAATGGGGGCAAAGAGGGAAAATGAATGGGCAAAAAAATGGGGGCAAGGGAGGTTGCAAAAGGACGAAGAACAAGACGGTTTGGGGGTTTAACCCCCAAGGGGGGAAGAGGGGAAAACCTGGAGTAAGGGGGGGCCCAAAAAAGGGATTAGAGAAGGGAAAAGGAAAAACCCATGCCCCGTAAAGGGTCCAGAGAGAGAAAAGGGGAAAATGAAACCCCAAACTGGACGTGTGTTTAACCCCTTAGGAAGAGAAAACACTAGAGAGGTAGGGCTGGCAAGGGTTTGGCTTTGAAACAAGAGAAAAGGGGAGAGGAACAGGATTAGGGGGAAAACAAGACTATAAAAAGGGGGACTACATAGGTTTGAGGAACTTCCTACAGGACAGGAAATTGGTAGAAAAAGTCAGAAAACCGAGATGAGGAATATGTAAACAACAAAATGCAATGAGACAGAGGAGAGGTTTGTTCCCAAGGGAAAACAGAAATAATGGGAAGACCAGAACGAGCCCCTGGTTTACCCGAAGGTGTAACGAGGCAACCCAAAGTGCACTAGGGGGACCGGAAAAAGTACAGAAGGCAAAGAACACAGGAAAATAAGGAGATCAGTCGAAGAGCCAGGAACGAGTATGTACAGGTAAGGAGGGAGGCCCAGCGACAGTATGAAAATAACAGCATCGATAGTCAAGTCTGACCAGAAACTGCCATATAGCCACATCAGGAGGAAGACAACAGTCAAAGACCAGGTGATGAGGCTGAGGACAGAAGGTGGGGAACTCACAAGAAACGATCACAAGGTATGAGGAGCTCAACAGGAGATTTAAAGGGAAGTAATTACTGTAGAGGGCAGGGAATGGCCTGGGAGACGCACAGAGGGAAACATCAACAGGGGAATATACCAGCAAGTGTTGGATGACATACAAACAACGGAGGTGCAGAAGATGCTAAGTGACCTTGATACCTCAAAGACCCTGGGACTAGACAACATCTCCCCATGGATCCTTAGAGAAGGAGCAGCGCTGTGCGTGCCACCAACCACAATCTTCAATACATTCCTTGAAACTGGGCAACTACCTGAAGTATGGATGACGGCAAATGTAGTCCCCATTTTAAAGAAAGGAGACAAAAAACTAGACACTAAACTACAGACAGTGTCTCTGAGTGTCTATTAATCAAAGTCATGGGAATATTATCAGGAGGAGAGTGGTGGAACACGGGGAACGGAACAAGATTATAAATGACAACCAGCATGGATTCAGGGAAAGGGGCAAATCCTGTGTCACAAACCTTCTGGAGTTTTTGACAAGGTAACAAAAGTAAGACACGAGAGAAGGGTGGGTTGATTGCATTTTCCTGGACTGCGGAAGGCCTTCGACACATTCCTCACAAGAGATTAGAGCAGAAGCTGGAGGTTTCAGGCGTGCATAACAGGAAGGGCACTGCAATGGATCAGGGAATACTGACAGGGAGGCAACAACGGTCACGGTACGTGAAGAGGTATCACAGTGGGCGTCCGTGACGAGCAGGGTCCCACAGGGACCCTAGCACTGGTCTAGGTTTAGTGCTATTTTTGATATTTATGAATGACATGATGGAAGGGGGTTTAGACTCTAAAGTGTCTCTGCTGATATGATGTGAAGTTAAAAAGAAGAATTAAATCGGATGAGGACCAGGCAGGACTAAAAAGAGACCTGGACAGGCTGGACACGTCGTCCAGCAGCTGGCTTCTCGAATTCAACCCTGCCAAATGCAAAGTCATAAAGATTGGGGAAGGGCAAAGAAGTCCGCAGATTATAGGCTAGGTGGACAAAGACTGCAAACCTCACTCAAGGAGAAAGATCTTGGGGTGACTATAACACCGAGCACGTCTCAAGAGGCCAAATCAACCAGATAACTGCTGCAGCATAGGGGCGCCTGGCAAACCTGAAAATTTGCTTTCCGATCCCTTAGTAAGGAATCGTTCAAGACACTGTACACTGTGTACGTCAGGCCCATACTGGAGTATGCAGCACCAGTTTGGAAACCCCACACCTGGTCAAGCTTTTCAAGAAGTTTAAGAAAGTATAAGGTTTGCAAAAGGCAAGTTCCGGAGTTGGAGAAAAGTCCATGATGAAAGGTTGAGGGAAATCGTACTAACGCATGGAGGACAGGAGGGTCAGGGGAAGACATGATAACGACATACAAAACTGCGTTTGGGAATAGATAAGGTGGAGAGAGACAGGATGTTCCAGAGAGGGGACACAGAAACAAGGGTCACAATTGGAAGATGACGACTCAGACGAGTCACTGGGATGTAAGAAAGTATTTCTTCGTCATAGAGGTCGTCAGAAAGTGGGGAAAACCCCAGCAAGTGATGTAGTGGAAAAACAGGAACCTACATAGCTTTAAGACGAGGTATGACAAAGCTCAGGAAGCAGGGCAGCGAGGACCTAGTAGCGATCAGTGAAGAGGCGGGGCCAGGAGCTAATCTCGAAATCTGGAACCACAATTATGTGAGTACACACATATGGGCGCCTGGCAAACTGAGAACAGCGTTCCGATACCTTAGTAAGGAATTGTTCAAGACACTGTACACCGTATACGTCAGGCCCATGCTGGAGTATGCAACACCTGTTTGGAACCACACTTGATCAAGCACGTCAAAAAATTTAGAGAAAGTGCAAAGGTTTGCGACAAGGTTTAGTTCCCGAGTGAGGGGAATGTCCTATGAAGGACACTGAAGGACGGGGGTTAGGGGAGAACATGATAACGACATACCCAAAAAACTGCGTGGAATAGACAAGGTGGACAAAGACAGGATGTTCCAGAGATAGCACACAGAAACAAGGGATCACAAATTTGGGAAACTGAAGACTCAGATGAGTCAAAGGATGTTAGGAAGTATTTCTTCAGTCATAGAGTAGGGCAGGAAGTGGAACAGCCTATCAAGTGAGGTTTGTGGAGGGGAGGAACCATACATAGCTTTAAGATGAAGTATGATACAGCTCATGGGAGCAGAGAGAGAGGACCTAGTAGCACTCAGTGAAGATTCGGGGCCCGGAGTGAGTCTCGACCCTTGCAATCACAATTAGGTGAGTACAATTAGGCGAGTACCAGGAGCTATGACTCGATCCTTGCAACCAAAATAGGTGAGTAGGGGAACATACACACACACACACCCATAACTCACATGCATTACACATTGAGGTTCGACCCACACAACCACAAACCGCTAAATGTAGTCTAGAGAGAGGGAAAAAAAGAAAGAAAAAACGAGAGAGAGAGAGAGGAGAGAGAGAGAGAGAGAGAGAGGACGAGAGAGAGGAGAGAGGAGAGAAAAGAGGGGGAGGGGAGGGGGGTGAGAGAGAGAGAGAGAGAGACAGACAGACAGACAGAGAACAGGACGGGACAGGAGACAGACAGACAGCAGACAGGCAGACGGGACAGACAGGACAGAGACAGATTCAGATGTCAATTTTCCAAATAATTTTATTATTATTATTATTAATATTATTATTATTCTTTGCCTCTATGGAAGTGAAAAGGAAATGTACCGGAATATAGTAGTACTACCACTGTTAATTATGTGTATAGAATGGGCTTTAACGTTGCAACGAGAAAAAAGTTGGAGATGTTAATGGTAATATGTGGTAGGAACTCGAAAATTGAAGATTAGAAGGCGGGGGGTTAGCATAAGTATTATTCAGAAATACTGAGAACATTTAGAGAGGATAGAACAAAACAGCATGATTAAGCAGAGTAGGAGTCTGCTTCTGGGGACAGTGTTGGCCCAGTTCGAGAAATAGCTGGCTGTGGTGATTCTAGTATGGTTAAGATAAGATAAGATAAGATTTCGTTCGGATTTTTAACCCCGGAGGGTTAGCCACCCAGGATAACCCAAGAAAGTCAGTGCGTCATCGAGGACTGTCTAACTTATTTCCATTGGGGTCCTTAATCTTGTCCCCCAGGATGCGACCCACACCAGTCGACTAACACCCAGGTACCTATTTGCTGCTAGGTGAACAGGACAACAGGTGTAAGGAAACGTGTCGAATGTTTCCACCCGCCGGGAATCGAACCCGGGCCCTCCGTGTGTGAAGCGGGGACTTAGCCACAGGCTAAAGATATGGTAATTTTTGGAAATGCACGATTCTAGCCGCTGAAAGCAATATTTGTGCACTTGTGCTTGGGTTCTGAAGCATGGAATATTGAGAAAAGGAATGTGACATGAACCTTTGACCATCCAGAAAAATGCCGCGACCTTCTAACTAAGGGAGTTTGTCGTTCCACCTCACGTAATTTTTTTCTCAAAATATATGCAATACATTACACAAAAATGCCTATATACCTTGAAAGGGACCAGGAAATGCAGACCTCACAAACCTAGCCTAGTAGTTACAAAAACCTTCCACAGCAAGTGATTGTTTAAAACCCGAAAAATCGGAAAAAATGGAAAAAAAAAGAAAAATTTTTTCCCCCATCTTTTGGGCCTTGTTTGGGTGGGGCCATCCACTGGTCCCACTCCAACCCCAATATGAGCCAACAAAAAAATTTTTCCCCCAATAAACAATCTACGACTTTTTTATGTTTAGTTTTTCGCATTTTAAGCCATCCATCACCCAAAGTGTATTGAAATTTGGCAATAAAAGCTGGACCCCAAGCCTAGTGATTGTGGTTGTATTAAGCCCCCAGATGCAACTTCCCAACATTCGAAGAACAAAAA
>NC_069419.1:56392601-56428731 GCF_026875155.1 Cherax quadricarinatus
ATTTTTTTTATTATTTTATTTTTATTATTATTATTATTATTATTATTATTTTTTTTATTATTTTTTATATATGAGTATAAAGAAATTTTATTCAGTTCAAAACCCAAATCGAAGTCCAGACTTGTATGCACAGGGCCCCGACTAGCATAATGCCATGATGAGGGAGCCTTCACCAATTAAAACTTCAACAAAGCATTAATGGGATCAAATTAACCTGTCCTAAAAAAAACAAATGGGAAAAATTTTTAAACAACTTGGATCTAAACCCAAGTCTTGAAAGATAAACTCTGGCAGCTAAACATGCTAAAGGGTTTATTCCTTGGGAAAAAAGAAAGCTAAACTGGAAAGAGAGAGAGAGGAGAGAGAGAGAGGAGAGAGAGAGAAAGAGAGAGAGAGAGAGGAGAGAGAGAGAAGAGAGAGAGAGAGAGAGACGCTCCCACTTAAGGCTTTCTAAAGGGGGGCTCTTTTATCTATAATGGGGAAAGAAGCACTGATAGGGAAGTGAAAAATTTGTCTTGAGTTAAATTATTTATACGGGATCCAAGAGAAACAAAAGGAGCTAACAACAATTGCGTTCGGGGCTCGACAAAGGGAAAACCCTTAAAAAAAAAAAACGAATTTTTATTATCATATCCCAAAAAAACAAAGTAACAGCCATTGTATTGGGCCCCTTGATTAAGCAAGGTGGAATTAGACAAACAATGAATGATGAATCCTCTTCAAGGGGGGCCCCTTTGGGAGGTGAAAGAGGCTTTTGGTCTGGGGAAATTTCCCCCGTTGGTCCCCTTTCCCAACCAACCTAATTCCCCCCCAATTTCCCCCCTCCCTTACCCCATCCCCCCTTTTTTTTTTCCTCCTCCTCCCCCTCATCCTTCCCTATTACCCTTCCCTTTTTTTTTTTTTCCCCAAGGGACGCTGTTCCGGGGTGGGGGAAAGGGTCTGGGGTCCCACCCCCATTCCTTTGAGGTTCTTGGCAGTGGTGGTTTGCCATGGAATCGGGATCGCCTGGGGATGTCCCAATCACTCTCCAGTCTCCCGGGGGTGGCTTTGGGAATCTTTCGGCGCGGGTGTATCTCTGGAGGCTCTTTTGGCATTCCGGGGGTGGTGGCAAAAGGTGTTGCTTTGTGGGGTTTTCGGCCGCCCTCTCTTTTGTCACCGAGGTAGCTCGGCCAGATGTGAGGTTGCTATCCGGATTGTACTGGTTTACTGGCTTGATCGGGTAGGGTAGGCACAGGGTTTCATGCTGCATCTGCCTCTACTTGCGATGCTGAGGTCCTAATTGGGGCGCGCAGAGGGAGATTTTCTGGCCCTTTCATTCCAACCACAGGAACTTTCCTCCCGTCCCCACCATTTTTTTTTTCTTTTTTTTTATTTTATTTCACTTTTCTTCTTTCTTTTTTTCTTAATAAACAAAAATGAAAGAAGTAACCTCAACCCATGGAAGCCCTAGTCCATGAACCTGCTCACCCCGGGCCCCACTTCTTGTACACCGCAACCCGTGTCTGACAACCGCCTCATACTTATGGACCAACACTCTTCTCGGACACTCCTAATGCCTCTGTTCCTCTTGCTGGTGCTGTATTACTCACCGTACAGGTAATGTGGTCTGAATGACCCTTCGATTTATTGATCTCGCTATCCTCTTGATTTGCTTCTGGCCTCTCCCTTACGGTGCGGGCAATTTTTGAATCGCAGCCCATTTCCTCGTCGGGACCAAACCTGGTCCCACTCACTAAACACCAATGACAATTACGTGATGATGATACTCTCATCCTTCTCGTTTAATCAGAAAAAGATCGACATGTTGGGAAAGGGATTACCAGCTATGTTTTGCTTAAGGAGTTTGTTTTAACTTAGAAAGACAGCTCATCGCCTGCACAGCCGCCCTGCAGACCGAGGTCTTGAGAAGCTGTCGAAGTCATCCTCAACTGGCTTGTAAGTTTTATAATTTGTAGATTATAAATTACCCTCTGGGTGTTATGTTTGCATATTTCTTTCACTGATGCTGACAAATTACATACTTGTTTGGACTCACAAAAATTCCGCACTTACTGCCGATATAGGTTGATTACCAAATGCCTTGCATTCAAGAACTGCGTCAGCCCCCCCGTAACCAATAAAAGAAATTCGTAACCTACTTGCTCTTGTAGCGTGAAGCTATGGTGTATCTTCACACCTTCGACAGCATATCGGGAATTGATTGAAGCTGAAGTGGCCTTGGATGTCCACGTCTTCCATAGTCTAGGATACGTCATGGTACAACTATGTTCCACATGTTTGTCTTTATTGTTCACAATCTTATCACCTAAGAATCTGATACACATCTCTTAAGTGTATATTGTGTTTTATGGAGACACTTTGTCACACTAAACGCACAGACGTTCCTTTGTTGGTTCTCTTGCGTTCAGTGTCACTCTCATTTAGAGTCAAAAGTAATCCGAAGACGCCACCTATGCCCCCCCCCCCCCCACGCCGTCACTGCCCCTTGCACAAAGTAAAAAAAAAAAAAAAAAAAAAACCCCCCCCCCCCCCAAAAAAAAAAAAAAATAACCAAAAAAAAACACACCCAAAAAAAAACAAAAAAAAAAAAAAAAAAAAAAAAAAAAAAAAATAAAAAAGAAAAAAAAAAGCTGACATTGTTCTTTTGCTTCCTTGCCACATCCTAAATGAAGCAAAGCAGAATGTTTAAAATCATGCTGTCTTAAGCATTGACAACTATGGTCCACTATCTTTACTATGGTAATAAAGTGCGGTGCAGGTTTTTCCTTATTTGTCCTCCTAAAGTATGAGATGTACTGTCTCTTGTTAAAATACACTCTGCAACACTGGACTGCAAGGAGCGCAAGCCATGTAAAATACTGGTACTTGCATATGGGGTCAACTACCCTCGCTGTAGCAGTAAAACAAAATATTTGCCCCTTATGAGAGAGGGCTGGCCCCTCTGGGCTGAAAGGGGCTCCTGAAGGGGCTGAATGGGCCTGTATTCCCCCTCCTGGAGAAATTTCTCCACACTGGGGGGCGGCGGAGGTTCACTGCATGGTGATCTCTTCATCACTTAACATTAATTTAATTTTCACACTCGCCACACTGCTGCTTGTCTCTTTATGACACAGCTTTAGTCTGTGTGGTTTCTGGAGAATCACTAATTTTGTTTTATCCACTGTGTTAATTCTAACGGAACTAGTTTTATTTTTCTTGTAACGTTATTCATTCAACTTTCTTAAAACATTACTGTCCTGATGACTTCCATTTGATCAGATTTATGGTCACAATTTTTTCCAAGTCGGACATTGGGACCTCGGACCATCATTGTCAATAAATCACTTATGTCACCAGGTCTTAAGGACTTTTGATTTTCAGACACCAAGGGTTCCATAGAAGTTGTTATCACTATGAGGTGGAGATAGTCTTCTCCCCCCCCCCGCCTAATTTTTCCCAAACGTTCAATCACTTTATTAAGGTTGTTTGAATTTACGTCTGAGTTGCTCAGGTTCGTAAAATAAGAAGGATCCTCTATGATTTCTTTATCATTCATGGGAGAAAGGTTCGAGCCTTCGCCATGGAGGTAAATGAGATGGATTTAACACTTCTAACTGTCCAGATCATCGGTTAACATAAGTAGTGGTCTGTTGTGACTCTATTTTATTTTCAGTCACAACTGTAGGATTTTCTAAGTAGACTCTTTGACGATTGAAGAAGTATTCCTCAAACAAACGTTTTTCAATGCCAGACTCATGCTTCATTAAAATCCGCAGTGCAATGGTGTTTTAGGAGGGAATGTATCTCCAACGAACAACTGCGTGTGAGTAAGCATGTGTGTGTATTCTGGTTGATCAAAGATCTTGCATTATATAAGCAGCACCAGCAACAAATGTTCGTGCATTATCTGAATTCCATCAAGTCTGGGACTTACCCTTCTGGCTGAAAACACTGAATTATTTGATTAAGATTTCAGCAGGACATGTCAGTGGCTACTTTAGATGTACTGCTCTGCAGTTGTAGCACATGTATCAATACTGATGTAACCCTTGATAGGAACTTTGTCAACTGTTTTGGATTAAAATTTATTGGTCCAGTGTAATCTACACCTGTCACCTCAAATGGAGTGATATGAAAACTCTTTATTGGATATGGAGGTGGTCTGGTTATGTCCATTACTAGCATTTCTTTTATTGACGACAAGCCTAATTCAGTCCTTTATTTGTTTTTCTTATCTTTTGTCGACATTGAGGTTATCAGTAGGATTGTCGTATATGACAAAGTGTGTCAGCTACCCACCATGTAACACGTTACTGTCGGGCGTTTTGCACAATCAAGTCTTTGTTAGTGACAATGTTCTTGGTGGTTCAATATGGATGTATGCTTCTTTAAGTAGGGAAGAATTATGATTCTTCCTCGACCATCTTTATATCTTTCTGAGTCGAGATAAAGTCCTAAAGAATTTATGAATATCTGGTTTATTTGGGGATTTATTTGGTGTTTCCTAGAAATTTATATTCTGTAGTGTTATAATCATTCTGGTTATTAGTTTCACCCAGTATTTAAGGGTTCAAGGAATTCATAATCAGGTTTTATTCCTTTAATGATTTTAAAGACCAAGAGGGTAACTCTTAAGAAGATATACCCAAAGATAGGTATTTTAGATCCATCAATGGACTATTTCTGTTGTGTCAGCCTGCATTGACACAATTATTTTCTGACTGTGTTAAAGCAGACTGTTTTCTTATGGAATATGTGACGCTTTTTGCTGAGGCAGTTTTTATCATTAGAGAGCCAGTTCGATCAGTGGGAGCCATAATTTATTATCCCAAATTTCTTGAGTGGGACACCCACGTGCAACCTTGTCAGCTGGATTCTTTGGGTAGAGATGTGGAGAGAGATAATCTCTCTGCGATCTCTTTTATTTCTGCTTCTCTGTTCTGACATAGACCAAAATTACTCTTTTTATTTCTTAACCACTGGGAGAAATGCCTTCATTATCACTACAGATCACGTTTTCTCTTTAGTGAGATGATCAAGTACTTTGATGAGATATAGACGGCTAATTTTGATACCTTACATAGAGTGCTGTCAGTTCCATTTGTGGGTTACTGTTCTGACCTTCAAGGGTGTACCCTGAACCTTTGAAGTAATTAGTATACTTCCTTCGGAATTACTCTTGTAAAGCTACAGCGCCATAAACATCTGATTGACGCCATCACAGGAATCACTGTAATGTGTATTTGTTTCCCTCTCTTGACCTATTTGTCTGGGAATTTTTTAATTGATGAAGTTGTTGTTTATCCCTGGAGTTATTTCATCCATGCTTGATTCATTTCTAGAGAGCAAGTTTCATAACATCAATTTTGAGCCTTCCATGAATCTTTACATAAAGTATTTTATCATTTATGGTAAATGGTGAGACGAGTACTAGGGATCAAATCTTTGTGATTACCTTCTGTCAGTAAACTACGTTTAAGTGTGCGTTCTGCTTGATTTATTGTTATATTTTTGAGATTCTAGTATTTCCTGTGTGTTCCAATTAAGTCCAGCATATTGTTGCAATCTGCATTTCAGCTTCAGAGAAATATTCTTTGTTAAGTTCCTTAAATTGCTTTGAATTTGTATTCCGACATCCTAAGAGGCATAGTTGCCTCTTTCATCTCCTTGTTAGCTTCTCTGTATCAAGGATTCTCAAATCCTCCTTCTTTATTCACACTACCTTGAAGATTGTCCACATAGAAACTGTTTTCTTTTTAGATTTCTTTGGAGGGACTTTCAGATTTCTCAAATGTGTATTTTGTGTAGCTTCTAGTAAGATTGGGCTGAGGATGTTGCCATCAATATAATACTGATTTGAAACGATATGTTTTTCACTGGTACTTTGAGGATCTTGTGGATTTTCAGGCCACAGAAATCGAGTATAATCTTATCGATTTCTTGTAGTCTACTCTTAAGAAAGCTTTGGAAATTTCTGACGTGTAGGCATATGGTGTTTGTGCAGTAATTTCATAAGCACGTCTCCAAGCTTCTCAGTTCTGTGACGGGTCCGGTCATCGAAAGTAATTAGACTTGACTAAATCTTCTGTTTGCACGTGCGCTGACTATTATTATACAACACAGTTGATAATGAGCGTTTGTAATTCAACTTATCTTCGAATTTCTCATTGAATTTTTGTCCCAAAACTGTTCTGTATGATATTATCGTGAATGATCTGTTAGTCTTGGATTATTCCCTGAGCTCATGTATTGTGCTTTCATTTGTCCAAAAGCCATGCGTTTATTGGATTGGCTGATGTGGTGTGATTTATGTTCCATGGTAAACCTAAACAAATACTGTCACATCTTTATATGTGAATGTGTCCAAATTTTGGTTTAAGTCTGAGATCTTGTGGGCTTGGTTTATTTATTCATTTCCATATCGCTTATCCTAAATCCTTCAATATTCTTATCTATCTGGGTTCATTCTTTCTTCAGTAATGTTTATTTTTTGGCTGTGGTTCTGAATTCAGCGGTTATTCTCGTAACTCAGTACATTTTCCACTGAAATCATATCAGTTCTTCCCACTTTGAGTGGGAATGGGACCAACATATTCATGTGGCCTCCTGTGTTTTCAGCAAAGTGAACATTCATACTTACTTTACTATATTTTGCACATAAAACAGTGATAATAATTCACTTCAATTGATTTAATCAATTGGACTAATAGTGTCGTCTGTATGTAAGACAGGGCTAAATTGACTTAAGCTGCTTCAGTGCATGCAACTGTTTCTTTTTAATCTCGGATCTGCAATGGATTAGGCATAATCATCTTCTACCACAAGCTTCTTACTGTCTTTTTCCTGTTTCCTAGACCAACAGTGATTCTGGCTAGGTCTTATGTATGGTTTACCAGAATTAAGATTAAGATATTGAGATAAGATTTCGTTCAGGATTTTTAACCCCGGAGGGTTAGCCACCCCAGGATAAACCACTAGAAAAGTCAGTTGCAGTCATCGGAGGGACTGTCTAACTTATTTCCTTTGGGGTCCTTAATCTTGTCCCCAGGATGCGGGAACCAACCCCCTGTAGACTAACACCAGGGTACCTATTTGCTGCTAGGTGAACAGGACATAGGTGTAAGGAATCGCTGTTCGAAATGTTTCCACCGACGGGATTCGAACAGGGCCCTCGTGTGTGAAAGCGGGAGCTTTAGCACACCAGGCCACCAGCTCTTTTATCTAATCTGTTTTTTGCTAATAGGGTTGTTTTTTCAGTTTCGGCATCACTGATTTTTTATGAAGGACCTTTGTGGCCTGATCTAATAGTGTTAGCACATGGTTTTGTGTTATTTATGAGTTAACTCAATTCGAGCTATGGAGGAGAGCAGTTGCTTTAAACTTTATTCTCTCTAAATTTAATGATGTTGATTGTTGACTTGCCTTGATACTGTGGAAGTCTGTGCTGTTAAGGCAAAGTATTTGGCAAAAGCTGATGGATGCATACCCTTGCATTTATAACACTTCTTCAGTGAGCATCTTTACTCCTTGCTGTTCACTTATACACTTGATGCACCTTTTCAGATGATGAACAACGTTTGTGTACGTGCCTCCATTGATGTGATTTGATTACAATACTGTGCACAATGTGTTCATACAAAGTACACATTTGGAGTTAGTTTATGTATGTCAGTACTGTTTACTGTTTGATTGTAATTAACAGCTTGATAAATGCCTATATGGGATTTCCACATTCTGTGGTTTAGTGGGTGTAGTTGGTATACTCTTTTATACTGAGTTGAAGGTTTTATTATACCACTGGATTTGTGGTTTTTTCATCTTGTCTGGTTGCTTGACTTGCATGTTGTACTATTGTTGTAAACACCATTGCTAATTTCTTCACATGTGAAATAGCGTTTATTGAACTTAATATTTATTCGTTCTATAGTTTGTGGTGACAACTTATCTTGTACAATACCACTGATAAACCTATCACTTGTCTTTGGTCTATTTAGCACCTAGAGATCTGAGACTATCTGTCTGTGATTCTAATGGCCTGTAAGTCTGAAAAACAATGTTTGGGTGGCTTCAGCTTGATTTTAAGGACCTGCATGTCTAACTCTAGCCTTGTCAGCATTCAAAGTAATTGTCTGCTAAGAACTTAAGGCAATTGATAATTGCCTTTACACACCGAATTGACTTAATCAGTTCATAGGGTGCTCCCTTCACAAGACATTTAAGGATAATTGTCTTAGCAATCTCATCTATGTCAGCTCGTGAATTTACTATGGATTGAAAACACTAATGAATTCTTTCATAATTATGACCTTGGGAAAATTAGTAATGAAACGTAGGTAAGCTTGGTAATCGGAAACTTGTTGTTACAGGTGTAACTGGTGGTTGCCACTAGTTACAGTAGGTCTCTGTGACAGAGTTTTACGGCAGATAGCCTGTACTCCTGTCCACCATTAATTGTTGATTACTAAAAGTATCCAAAACATTTTTACTTTTCATCCTCAGATGATTGATTCCAGAAATTTTATTTTCATTAATGTGTTTAGTCCGAATTAATTTTTCCAGACGTTGGGTAAGTAATTCGAATTGACCCCACAAGATCATCAAAATCTATGTTTGTATCTTGAGTTAATCTATACAGAATGAAATTTAGATTTTCTAATTTGTGTAATCTTTGTCTGTAAAGACGGAAACTGAAGGTTTTCAAACAAGCAATTTTAATGGTATATCGAAAAAATTTCTCAGCACCACACTTAGAGTGTTTAAAAAACACTGTAATGCTTTAACAGCTGAGTTTTGTGTGATGCTTAGTCAAAAATACAATAATCGAGTCAGACCACTACTGACCCACTAAGCTTAACCTCAGGGTCAATGACCATGAAGGGTACCACAAGTACATATGGATGGTGTTTATGGTCTGAGTTTGCTGTTGTCAGCCTGACCACGATGATTATTCATAAATAATGTTATCACTCATTCACTATTTCACTATAAATGTCAATGTATAACTGTAAATCACACGTGCTTATTATTACAATATTAATATAAATGTCACTGTTT
This sequence comes from Cherax quadricarinatus, assembly GCF_026875155.1. Taxonomy (NCBI): domain Eukaryota; kingdom Metazoa; phylum Arthropoda; class Malacostraca; order Decapoda; family Parastacidae; genus Cherax; species Cherax quadricarinatus. The sequence continues at coordinate 56,401,635 of NC_069419.1, forward strand.
AATATGTTTTTTGTAAGCTTACACTTTATATATAAGTTCCTTTAATTATAACAGGTAGGTAGGATATATAAGAAACTAACTTTCTAACACAATATTGTCTCTTAATTCTGTCTATAAACATTTAAACACTATGTGTATATACACTCAGACAAATCGAACATCACTTGGGTTGTTAGTTGTCTTAGTCAGCACTTTTTTCGAGTTTGGAGCAGTGGTGCAGTGGTGCAACCCCGATTTTCTTGTTGGGTGAAGTCACCCAACTCCGTTTTCTTGGGCCGTTGAACGCTGGCGTTGAGCGCCCGTTTTCTTTCGGCTGCCCATTTCTGTATTTGAGTCTGGAGGGACTCATTTATACTGATTTATATACCCCGACACTAGTTTTAAAGCCTTTTTGTCTAAGTACATTGGCGCGTAGGTTTTTTGTACATGTAGTACAAATATCTGGACCACAGTGTGGCTGTATCCGGTTACGGACAACCAATTTGTTGGGAAATGGATTAACCAGCTAGTTTAAAGAGTTTGTACTTACTTTGAAAGACAGCTCCTTCGCTCACACAGCCGCCCCTGCAGACGGTGGTCTTGAGAAGCTGTCGAAGTCATCTCTCAAACTCGCCCTGCAGACGAGGTCTTGAGAAGCTGTCGAAGTAATCTCTCAATGGCCTGTAAATACTTATATTGTAAGATTATTATTAACCCTAGGGGGTGGTATGGGAGATGTTCATGCATGATTGTATTTTACTGACAACATTACATAACTTGTTTGGACTCTATCAAGTCCGCAACTTTACGGACGACTTTAGGTTGATTACATACTTCTTGAGACTTATGAACTGAAGATGTCCCCGTAATACAAGAAATTCCGTATACCTACCTTGCTATTGTAGCGTTGCTTTGGTGTTCTTCTCCTCCTTAGATTCAGATATCAGTGACTTGATAGAAGGCCTGTAAGTGGACTTGGTTGTCCCACGTCTTCCATAGTCTAGGGAATACGCACACAGGTACACTTTGTTCCACAAATGATTCTGTCGTATTGGTTATCTTTCTTATCACTAAAGTAGATGATCAAAATTCTATTATGTGGTTATTGTGTTTATATGTGTCACTTTGTTTCTACTACTAACGCACAGATCGTTTACATTTGTTGTTTTTCTGGCGTCCAGTGTCTCATTCAGATTGAGTCATATAGTTATCCAATGGGCGTCCACTGCAGCCCCCACGCGGTTAATCTGACACCCTGCTACATAGGTTTAGCTGGAATATCAGGTACTTTTGCTTCCGTGCACTTCATAATGAAGCATTGCATGATTGTTTATACTCTTGATGGAATATTAGCATAGACAAACAATGTCACTATCTTTACTATGAGTATTAATAGTGGGATAGCAGGTTTTTCCTTAATTGTACTGCTAATGTAAGAGGATGTACTGTCTCTTATTGAAAATTCACTCTGCAAACACTGGACTGCAAGAGCAGCAAGCCACGTCACATACTGGTACTGCATCTGGGGTCAATTACTTGCTGCAGCAGTAAACAAGATATTTGCCCCTTCTGAGAGGGCTGGGCCCCTCAGGGCTGAAAGGGGCTGAAGGGGCTGAAAGGGGCTGATACCCCCCTCCTGGAGAAAATTTCTCCACTCGACACGTCCTGCACTCGCTTTCCACGCTCAGTTTCAGAATGCACAATGGACTAAATTCTTCACTTTACGACCGACTTCCTCTATTGCCTATCTTTCCGACCATAGTATTGGGAAGGCACTCCATCTCCATGTTGGTAATGATATTTCTTTTCATGCTCTTAAGAGCAGGACACACATCATCACTGTACAGAATGCTACCCAAGCTCAAGATCTTTCTCTTCTTTCCCATTTCGATACTGTTCCTGTCACTATTGAAAAACATCATTCCCTCATTTCTTGTAGTGGTACCGTCATTCTGCCCCATACCATAGTTCAACAATATTTCCAGACATGTGGCAATGACATTCTGAAACAGCGGGAAAACTCCAAGATCCCCTAATCTCAAGGTAGACACTTATGTTCTTCCTCCCTGTGGGCAGAGGACGATACCCTAGCACTGTGGCTCGTTTAACTTTTGACAGCCGTGAACTCCCATCCCAGTTTATGTAGCGGGGACATCGGTTACAAGTTCGAAAGGTGATCCCTACACCGCAACAGTGTGAAATTGCTGGCGATTTGGCCATCCAGCGAAATATTGCAGATCATAGCCGAAGGGCCCAGTTCTGAGGTACCGATGACCATTCTAATACATCTTGCAATCGACCTCCCTCTTGCCTTAATTGCCATGAGGCTCACCTTCTTACTCTCGCGTTCCCAAAGTCTACTTAAAAGAGCGGGAAATCCCTTACCTCAAAGAGGCAGAAGGTCTCCCCTTTTTTTCCATGGCAGTTTCTCATCTCTGCCTCCAAGGGAGACTACCTCTTGTTTCTTATTCCCGTGTTTCCAAAAAAAGTCCCCCACTTCTGGGGTCCCATCTTCTGCAGCCTCCTCTGTAGTTACCTCTCCCTTAGTCACTTTTGTATCTAATTCTTTTGCTGTCCTGGGCTCAGACGTCCCTACTTCAAACGCCTTAGTCTGTTCTCGCTTCTTCGTGTTCTCCCTCACAAGCCTCGGTATCGATGAGATTTCATACGACACCTCTTCCCAATAGTCCCTCTACTTCTCAGAAGTCAAAAAAAGGTCCTTTAACCCCTCATTCCCTTCTTCCACCTCCTCATTTTACCTTCCCTGTGTCTATACCTGGTTCTTCCCCCCTCACTGGCTCTGTTACAAGTGTAGAGGTTCACCCTTTCCCTCGTACTGTACCTTCCTCACTGGTTTTCCCCCCAAGTTTCTTCCTCTTCTGCCACCTCCCCGGTTTCTGCCCCTTCTGTCCCCTTCAATGCTTCTTCTCCAGTTCCCTCCACCCTTTCGCCCCCCCCCCTACCTTGGTACGTCCATTACCCGTTCCAATCTTTACTCATCCTCCCCTACCATCCAAATATTGTCTCCCATATGACGTCTCTGATTCAAACACTTGAAGCCCATCTCTGATATATTGCAGAGGGCCAAACAAACAATGGACACTGATTTCCACCCTCGGGTTTCTTCTCTCTCTTCTCCTCCATCTGCGCAACTCCTTTCTTCACAGCGCACTGTTCCTTCGCTGCTTGAACGTTTTCCGCTGCCACAGCATGTGGACTTTTCTAATCCCTCTAGTCTGTAGGAACCCTTTCCTATGGACTTCAGGTATCTTTATCATTGCCAATCATGACCTATTTACAGTGGAATATACGCAGCCTCAGGGGTAATCGGGGTGAGCTTCAGATGTTACTCTCCCAGTTTTCCCCTGTTGGTGTTTGCTTACAGGAACCAAAATTACAATCTGCTGTTATCTATCCCATCTCAGGCTATAATTTATTCTATTCTTCAGATCCTTTTCCTAATGGGACCTTTAATGAAAGTGCCCTTCTTCTACACACTGATATTCCGTACCATCAGCTATTTGTTTGTACTTCGCTGCATTACACAGCAGCCCGTATCCACTTGCATCGGTGGTATATGCTCTGTTCTTTATGTCTCTCTCCTCCTCATGCATTGTCCATCCCGGATATTGCCTTTCTTGTTTCGTCATTACCGCCACTGCTTCTGTTACTTGGCGATTTTAATGCCCATCATTTCCTCTGGGGGGGGGGGTCTCACTGTGATTCCCGTGGCATTCAGTTAGAGGCTTTTCTTGCTACCCACCCCCTCCATATTTTAATACAGGTACTCACACCATTTGATCCTCGGACTCACACTCTTCTTGCTCGATTTTCAGTCTGCTCTTCCTCCGCCGCATTAGGGCTTCACCTGGTCTGTTCTCCCGGATTTACAAGACAGTGATCATTTCCCAATCATTCTTACTTCCCCCTTTATATTCACCACCTCTTTTTTATCCCACGCTGGCAATTTGATCAGGCAAATTGGAACCTTTACTACAGCTAACTGTTTTTGTGAGGTTCCTTCCCTTTGTCCTCCATTGATGAGCTTTTACACCTCTTCTCGTCCTCTTTTTTAACCGCAGCTTCCATTCTATACCCCAAAAATTTGGGCAGGCATTCTCCGAAATCGTGCCCTTGGGGGTTCCCCGTTGTGCTCGGCAGTACATTTAACCTGGAGGACTTCTTGATTTTAAGCGAAGGTGCGATCACCCCCTTTTTCCGTGCGCTTTAAACGCATTAACTCTAACTCCACAAAACTATGAAAAACCAGTTGACAACCTGCTCCAACTCGTTGAGTTTCACCGTATTGATCAAGACCGCATAAACCTCTCTTTGCAATGCCACAGAGTAATGTATGGAGAAGAACCTGGACAATGGTTTCAATCCCACGGGACACTATAATATGGCGCTTGAAATGCAACTGGAGTCAAACAGAATGCCACAAAATGAGTGGGAAAAAAGCAACTAGAAAACTAGGCAGTTTGCGATCTTCAACTTAAGAACAAATATAACACAAAAGAGTTTAGTCCAGGAAGGGCTGGTCATAGTGAAAAGCTCTCTTCCACAAGATACAGTACCTCCTTCATCCTGGATTCTCATTCTTATATCAGACATAGTCTGATGAAATGTAAGAACCGTTAGCACCAAGTCTTTTTGTAGACGAAAACTAGAATCAGCATGAGAGTGTCCCTTTCATTGAGGATACAGCAATATCGAAGCCGGTTATAAAGCCAAATTTTCCAGTGGGTGTCAAAAACAAATATGATTTTCAATTAGGGACAAATTCAGTTACTCAGTAATTGAAAACTTGAGGAAATAAATAGATAGAATGGAGTATACTACAGACTTGTCTCACTCACACTGTAGAACGAGAAGTGAGGTGAAGACTTGAGAGTGTTAAATGTACAGAGGACTCACCCCTCGAGGACCCCAACAGTGTCCACTATCATATCTGCGAGGAAAATAATACGATGGGATAAAGAAACTTACAAATCAAGAGGTGGCCAAGCCTACTATGATTCTTTTTAAGTCATGCTGTTCTCTTAAGGCTGGACTACTGCTGTATACTAACAGCACTATTTAGGCAGTTGATATTGCAGATCTAGAGAATATCCAGAGAACCTTCACGTAAGTATAAGATTAGTCAAGCACCTTAATTAAATTACCGGGAACGTTTGAAGTCTTGTACGTACTCCATGGAACGCAGACGAAAAGATGCATCATAATCTACAACTAGATGACGGTCTCAATCTGCACACAGAAATCCATTCCCACAAAAGCATAAAAAAAAAAAAAACTAAGCAGACAGTGCAAAAAAGCTACCACCAGTGCAAAAGTAAACCACGAAAAATATCTTGGAGCCCAAGACTGTTCAACAGTCGTCCCAACGTTGCATAAGGAAAATTACTAATGGCTTGCCTTCAAGAGTGAACTGGATAGATACCTAAAAGTTATGTACGCGAACAGGCGGGCTGTGGTTCTAGTGTTCCTTTGCCATGGTAGCGCAGAAGTAACAGTCTGGTTGATCAGGCCTTGATCGCACCTGGAGGCCAGGTGAGGAAATGAGTCGGATTGACCGCGGGGAGTTAACCCTCAAGGAAAAGGTTTGGAGAAAAAGGCAAAAGAAGATTGAGCGCCAGGATCTTCGACATCCAACAGGCCAGAGTGAGGCAATTATATAAGACGAATGTTACGTATTGCCTGCAGAGTGAGCAAGGTAACATTTACAAAGCGATTAAGATATACTCAGTTTGTAATGTGAGAAATCGTGTTATTGAGAATACAATACCTGTACAGTGAAGGAGGGGCCAGAATATTCATTGGTAGGGTTTTACTGGATTATAAAGTGAGCATGCATGCTCAACAAGAATGAATGACAAAGAAGTGTTTTTCCTCCACTTTTAGGTCCCCCCCTACATCAGTGGAAGAGGGGTCGAGTGTTAAAAAAATTTTCTTAATAATAATATAATTATAATAATTAATAATAAATAATAATAATGAATAATAAATAATAATTAAAATAATAATAATAATTGTAATATAGCAGCAGCAGCAGTGTCGTAATATAATAGTAAGTATTAAGTAGCAGCATAGACATAGTATTAGATTATTTTATAAAGATAATTAATGATGAACTCCAAATTATGCACAATTATAACTAGATACATTGTATGTCCTCAGCAGACTACGGGTAGCGCTGGTGACATATGAAGTGAACCTGCTGCGCGAATACCTGTGCACCACTCCATAATAACTCTCTCAACACTGGTTCACCTCCATCACTACCTCCTTAACACGGTGCACCTCCACCATCACTCATGAGACACTGGTCAAAGTCACCATCACTCATAACACTGGTCCAAGTCCACTCTCCTCACTGAACACTGGTCCAAACTCCCTCTTGCTCATTTGAATACAGGGGGGTATATTTATTTTCCCCCCCCCCCTTACACTTACCCACTCGCTCTTCTGAAGACAGGGTCCATTCCTCCTCATCCGCTCTCCTGAACGCTGAATTCACCTCTTCCCGTCAGTTTTATGAGCATTGGGTCCACCCTACCCAGGCTCTCTTGTACTCTGGTCCACCTCGCTACTTCTCTCTTCCTACACTGGTAAACCTCCACTCTATATTTACCACTGTTCCTCTCCTCCCCTCTCACTCTTTTCGAGCGCTGTCCTCATAAATGCTCCGAAGGATGGCTTACCAATAGAAAGCAAAGGGGTCAGTCTGATTTTGGGATCAGTCCTAGTGGCGTTTTCCACAAGGATCAGTTTTAAGCCCATTATTGTTCATAATTGAGGATCACACTCTCTTAAGTGTTTATTGTGTTTTTTTAAGAGACACTTTGTTTCACAAACTAACGCACAGATCTTTTCTTTGTTTGGTTAATCCTGGCGTCCAGTGTCACTCTTCATAGAGTCAAAAGTAATCGCTAAGACCGCCACAGAGCCCCACGCCGTCACTGCGCCTTGCAGCAAAGGAAAAGCTGACATCGTACTTTGCTGCCTTCCACTTCCTAAATTGAAGCAAAGCAGAATGTTTTAAATCTTGCTGTCCTTAAGCATAGACCACAATGTCCACTATCTTTACTCTGGAATAAAGTGGTAGCAGGATTTTCCTTAATTTCCCTCCCTAAAGTAAGAGATAGTACTGTCTCTTATTAAAATACACTCTTGCAACACTGACTGCAAGGAGCAGCAAGCACATGTCACATACTGGTGACAGCTTCTGGGGTCAATTACTACTCCGCTGTAGCAGTAAACAAAATAATTGCCCCCTTCTGAGAGGGACTGTGCCCCTCAGCGCTGAAAGGGGCTTGAAGGGGCTGAAAGGGGCTGATACCCCCCTCCTGGAGAAAATTTCTCCACACTGGGGTGCGGCGGAGGTTCAATGCACTGCAGGTGACTATTCATCACTAAACATTAATTTTAATTTTCCCACACTCGCCACCACTGCTGCTTGTCTTTCTGACAGCTTAGTCCTGGTGTGGATTCTGGAGAATCAACTAATTTTGTTTTCAACACGTTATTCTAACGAACTAGTTTATTTTATTGTACGTTTATTCACTACAACAAACCTTAGCATTAAAACATCAACTGTCTCTGATGATCCATTTGCATCAGGAAATATGGTCACAATTTTTCCAAGTGGCCATTGGGACCTCGGACCATCATTGTACAATAATTGCACTAAGTCACACAGGTCTTAAAGGACTTTTTGGGATTTTCAGGACAACCAGGTCCATAGAATGTTCTCTCAATGAGTAGATAGTCTTCTCGCTAAATTCTCCCAACGTTCAATCACTTTATTAAGTGTTTGAATTTATACGTCTGGAGTTCTCAGTTCGAAAAAAGAAGATCTCTCCAAAGATTTCTTATCATCATGGAGAACAGGTTTCGAGCCTTCTGCCAAGGAGTAAATGAGACATGGACTTAACACTTCTAATCTGTCCAGATCAGGTAACATAAGTTAGAGGTCGTTGTTGACTCTATTTCTATTTCAGTCACACTGTACGGAATTCTTCTAAGTCGAACTCTTTGACGAGAAGAGTCTTCCCTCAAACAACGTTTTACAATGCCGATCATTCTTTCATAAAATCCGCGTGCCTATGGAGATTTAGGAGGAATGTATCTCCAACGACAACTGCGTTGATCACATGTTGTTGTACGTTCTGGTTGAATCAAAGATCTGCTATATAAGCATCACCAGCAACAAATTCGTCATTATCGAAATCATCAGTCTGGGGACATTCCCTTCTGGCTGCAAAACCTGAATAGTAATTTGATAAAGCTTCAAGCAGACCCAATCCAGTGGCTTACTTCTAGATGTACTGCTCTAGTTGTTAGCACAAGTGAACAAACAGATGTACACTTGAGTAGGAAGTTTTTTTCTTTGTCAACTGTTATGGTTAAAATTATTGGTCCGATTGTAATCTACACCTGTCACACCTCAAATGGTAGTGATATGACAACTCTTTCATAGGGATATGGAAGGTGGAACCTGGATATACTGACCATACTCGCATAATAATCGTAGTGACGACAAAGTAATACAGTCCTTTATTTGTTTTTTCATACTTTGTCCGACCTTGAGGAATCCAGTAGGATTGTCGGTATATGACAAAGTGTGTCCCAACCCCACCATGTACACGTAACAGTGGGTCGTTTTGCAATAAAAAAAGCAATCAGTTTTGTTACCAATGATTCTTGGGGATCAATATTGGATGTAGGGCTTCTTTAAGTAGTGAAGATATGAATTCTTCCTCACATCTTATAATCATTATCTGAGTCGGAGATAAAGTTCCTAAAAGAATTAATCATAACCAGGTTTCCTTGGGATTTATCTTGTGTTTCTAGAAATTTATATATCTGTAGAGAAAACATCTTTCTGTATAGTTTCACCCAGTATTTAATAGTTTCAAGACATTCATAATCAAGGTTTTAATTTCCTTTAAATGAATTTAATAAAGACAAGAGGTGTAACTCTTAATAGAGTCCTACCCAAAGAATTAGGTATTACATCCATCAATGATCTCTTTTCTGTTGTGTCTGCAAAGCATTTAACACAACTTATTCTGCTGTGTTCAAGCAGAGCTGTTTCTTCTGGCAATAATTGAGCTTTTTGCTGAGCCAGTTACTTTTTCCATTAGAGAGCCAGTTCGAACACGTGGAGCCATAATTTATTATCCACAAATTTCTTGAGTGGGACACCACGTGACAACTATGTCAGCTGGAATCTCTTGGGTAGAGACGTGGAGAAATAATAATCTCTCTGCATCTCTTTATTTCTGCTACTCGTTCTGTACATAGACCACCTACTCTTATTTATTTTCTTAAAACCACTGGAAAAAACTGCTGTCATTATCACTGCCAGATCACGGTTTTCCCTCAATATGAGATGATCAAGTAACTTGTTGAGATAGACAGCTAAGTTTTGTACCTACATAGAGTGCTGTCAGTTCCAATTGTGTACAGTTTCTGACCTTCAAGGGTGCTAACCTGACCTTTGAAGTAATTAGTGTACTTCCTTCGAATTACTCAGTAAGCTACAGCGCCATAAACCGCTGATTAGACCATCACAGAAACATTAATGTTTAATTGTTTCCCTCTTGACCTATTTGTCTGGGATATTTAATTTGTGATGAAGTTGTTAAACTCCCTGATATTTTCATCCCATGCGTTACCTCATTTCTAGAGGCAAGTTCTCATCCCATCCCATTTTGAGCTTCCAGCTCTTCCTAAGTATTTTATCCTTCTATGTATATGGTGAGAGCGAGACTAAGGATCAAAACATTGTGATACCTCTGACATTAGAACTACGTTTAGTAGATGACGTACGCAGATTTTATGTTTATCTTATTTGAGACTCAAAGTATCTTCCTTGTGTTCCAATTAAGTCCCCGCATATTGTTGCAATCAGGAATTTCAGCTTCAGAGAAATCTCTTTGATAAGTTCCCTTTATTGCTAAATTTGTTCCACATCCAAAGAGGCATATTTCTTCTTTCAATCTCCTTGTTAGCTTTCTCTGTATAAGATTTCAAAATCCTCCTCTTTATTCACACTACCTTGAAGATTGTCCCACAAAGAAACTATTCTTTAGATTCTTTGGAGGGACTTTTCGATTTCTTCAAATGGTATTTATGTAGCTTCTAGTAAGAATGGAGAAGATGTTGCACCAAATAATACTGATTTTGAAACGATAAGTTTTCACGACTTTGAGGATCATGTGGATTTTCAGGCCACAAGAAATCGAGTATAATCTCTATCTATTTCTTGTGAGTCCTACTCTGTAAGACAGCTTTGGAAATACAAGCCGTGTAGGCATATTGGGATTGATGCGAAAATTTCATAAAGCACGTCTCCGAAGCATCTCAATTTAGTGACCGCGGTCCCCGTCATTCAATCGTCATTAGACTTGGCTACATCTTTATTTGCACGTCGCTGCAATATATACAACACTTAGATAATGAGCGTTCTTTGTTCTTCAACTTATCTTCGACTATTTCCGCAATGAATTTATTGCGTCCAACAGTTCCTGTATGATAATACATAGACATGGTCAGTATCTCTGGATTCTTCCTGAGCTCATGTATTTGGTGCTTTCCATTTGTCCGAAAGCCATGCATAATTGCTAGGCAATGTGGAGTGATTTAATTTCCATGGTAACCTAACCCAATACTGTCCATCTTATATATGACCGTGTCCAAATAATGGTTTATAATCTGAGACTCTGTGCTTGGTTTTATTTACATCAATACCTATATCGCATCTAAATCCTACGAACTTATCAACTGGTTCATTCATTTCTTCCAGTTAATGATAATTTTTGCTGAGGTTAACATGATCACGGTTATTCTCGTAACTAGTACATTTTACCACTGAAACAATAATCAGCTTCTTTCCCAACTTTGAGAGGAATGGGACCCACATATCATGTGGCCGTCGTCCTAGCTGTTTTTCAGCAAGTGAAAATCATACATACTTCTAGTATTTTGCACAAAACAGTGATAATAAATCACTATCCATTGATTTAATCAATTGGACAATAGTCCGTCTGTATGTCAGGACAGGCTAACTGGACTTTATCTGCTTTCAGTGCTGCAACTGATTTCTTTTTAATCCCTGGATCGCAAAGACTTAGGCAAATCACTACTACCACAGCTTCTACTGTCTTTTTTCCTGTTTCCTAGACAAACAGTGATTCTGGCTAGGTCATATGTCCTGTTTACCAAATAAATATAAGAGAAGAATAAGAATTCGTCGGATTTTTAACCCCGGAGGGTTTTAGCCACTGCCAGGAATTAACCCAGAAATTCCAGTTGCGGGTCATCGAGGACTGTCTAACTTATTTCCATTGGGGGTCCTTAATCTTGACCCCCAGGATTTCGACCCACCACCAGTCGGACTAAACGACCGCAGGTAACCTATTTGCTGCTAGGTGAACAGGACAATAGGGTGTAAGGAACGTGTCGAAAATGTTTCCACCCGCCGGGAATCGAAACCAGGGGCCCTCCGTGTGTGAAGCTGAGCTTAGCCAGACCAGGCCACCGCTCTATATCTAACTTGTATTTTTGCATAGGGTTGATTATATACAGTTTTCTGCAACAACAGATTTTTCTTATGAAGGACGCTTTGTTGACCTTGATCAAATAGTGGTTAGCACATTGGTTTTTGTATTAATTATTAGATAACTCAATTAGAGCTATCGGGAGGAAGCAGTTGCTTTAAAAACTTATCTCTCACAATTTAATGATGTTGCTTGTATGACTTCCTGATTCTGGGAAGTCTGTGCTGCAGTATCAGCAAAAGTGATTTTGGGCCATAATGCTGTATGATGCATACCCTTGCATTTAAAACAACTTCTTTTCTTCAGTGAGCATTTTCCTCCCTTGAGTTCACTTAACACTAGATGCAAACCTTTTCAGCTGATGAACACGTTGTTTACGTGCCTCTCACTGATGTGTATTGGAAATAAAATATGTGCTCCCAATGTGTTCCACACAAAGAACAACATTTTGGAGTACGCTTTTAATGTATGACAGTCTGTACGTTTGTTTGATTAACAGCTTGATAAAGCCTATATGGATTTCCCATTCTGTGGTTTAGTGGGATAGGTATAACTCTTTTTTATACTGAGTTGATGGTTTTTATCCACAGGAATTTTGTGGATTTTTTCATCTTTCCTGGTTGCTTTGCAATGCATGAAACGATTGTTTGTAAACCATTGCTAATATTCTTCACAAGTAATAGCGTTTATTGAAGACATAATATTTAATCTGGTTCAAAAGTTCTGTTCGGTGACAACTTATCTTGTACAATAACACTGATAAACCAATCACCTTGTCCTTTAGGTCATATTTAGCACCTAAGAATCTGAGACTATTGTCTGTGAATTTCTAAATGCCAGTAAGTCTGAAAAACAATGTTTGGGTGCTTCAAGCTTGATTTTAAGACTGCATGTCTAACTCTAGCCTTGTCAGCATCAAGTAATTGTCTGCTAAGACACTAAGGCTATTTGATAATTTGACCTTTAACCCCGGAAATGACTTAATCAGTTTCATAGGGTTCTCCCTTCAACAAGACTTTAAGATAATTGCACTTAGCAATCTCATCTATGGTCCAGCACGTGAATTACTATGGATTGAAAACCCACTAATGAATTCTTCATAATTATGACCTTGGAAAATATTAACTGACAATGTAGTAAGCTGGTAATTCGGAACTTGTTGTTACAGGTGTAACAGGTGGTTGACCACTATTTACATTATGTCTCTGTGAACAGAGTTTTTTACGGCAGATAGCCTTACCCTTTCCACCTTAATTGATGATTACTAAAAGTATCCAAAACATTTTTTAATTTCATCCTCAGATAGATCTGATTCAAGAAATTTAATTTTCATAATGTTGTATATCTGAATTAAATTATTCCCAGACGTTGTGTAAGTAATTCAAATTTTTGACCTCAAGATCATCAAAATCTATGGGGTTTGTATCTTGAGTTAATCCTATACAGACTGTGAAATTAGTTTTTCTAATTGTTGAAATCTTTAGTCCTGTAAAGACTGAAACTGAGTTTCAAACAAGCCATTTTAATGGTATATTCGAAATACAATGCACCACACTTAGAGTGTTAAAAAACCACAGTACTGCTATAAAACAGCTGAGTTTTTTGTTAGCTTTAAAGTCATGCAATATCGAGTCAGACACTACTGACCCACTAAGCTAACCTCAGGGTCAATGACCATGCAAGGGTACACAGTACATATGCTGTGTGTTTATGGCTTGAGTTTGCTGTGTCCGAGCCTGACCACGATGATTAATCAAAATAATGTTTATACACTTGCATACACTATACCACAATAAATGTCACTGTATAACTGTAAATCACACTGAATATTACTGTACAAATATATAAATGTCACTGTTAATATGTATTTGAAACCGTTACACCATTATATATAAGTTCCTTTAATATAACAGGTAGATCTATAAGAAACAAACTTTTAACACAATCTTTCTCTTAATTTCTTTCTATAAAACATTTATAAACACTAATGTGTAATAGTACACACAGACAAATCGAACATCACTGTGGGTTGTTGTTTGTCTAGTCAGCACTTCTTCGAGTTTGGAGCAGTGGATGCAGGGTGCTCATCCCCCGTTTTCTTGTTGTAGTCACCCAACCTCCCGTTCTGTTTTGGGTGAACGCTGGTGAGCGCCCGTTATCTTTTGGCTGCCCATTCTCTGTAATTGAGTCTGAGGGACTCATATATTACTGATTTATTATTGAAAGACACTAGTTTTTACAGCTTTTTTCAAAGGACCTTGGCTCGTAGGTTATTTGTACACTGTAGTACAACTATCTGGACCACAGTGTGGCCTTATCCGGTTCGAGCACAACCAATATGTGAAATGGGATTACCAGTTAAGTTAAAGAGTTTGTACTAACTTAGAAGACAGCTCATCGCCTCCACAGCCGCCCCTGCTGACGATGTATGAGAACTGTTCGAAGTCACTCACAACTCGCCCCTGCAGACGAGGTCTTGAGAAGCTGTCGAAGTCGAACTCTAACTGCTGTAAAGAACTTATAATTTGTAAGATTATAAATTACGCCCTAGGGGAGTGTTTATGTGAGCATAATTCATTTCACTGATTGCTGACAAATTACATACTTGTTTTACACAAAAAGTCCGCACTTACGCCGACTATAGGTTGATTACAAACGTCTTGCGACTTAAGAAACTGCGCATCCCCCCTACTACAAAAATTTCGTAACCTACCCTGCTATTGTAGCGGAGCTATGGTGTTCTTCACACCTTCGACAATATCAGTGACTTGATAGAAGCTGAAGTGTCCTTGGATGACCACGTCTTCCATAGTCTAAGGAAGACGCACACTGGTACACCTATGGTTCCACAAGATTTGTCTTATTGATCACAATCTTATCACTAAAGAAGCTGATCCACACTTCTCTTAAAGTGTTTATTGTGTTATTATGAGACATTTGTTCACACTATACGCACAGAATCGTTCTTCGTTAGTAATTCCTTGCGTCAGTGTCCACTCTCGTAAGGTCAAAAGTAATCCAAAGACGCCACAAGCGCCCCCACGCTGTCACTGCCCCTTGCACAAAGAAAAGCTGACATAGTAAACTTTTGCTTCCTTCCACTTCATATATGAAGCAAAGTCATAATTTTAATTCTGCTGTCCTTAAGCATAGACCAACAATGTCCACTATCTTTACTATGTAATAAATTGAGCAGGATTTTCCTAAATGCCTGCTAAAGTAGAGGTACTTCTCTTATTAAAATACACTTCTGCAACACTGACTGCTAAAGTGAGCAGCAAGCCACGTCACATACGGTAGCTGCATCAGGGTCAATTTACTGCTGCAGCAGTAACAAGATATTGCCGCCTTCTGAGAGGGCTGGGCCCCACATGGCTGAAAGGGCTGAAGGGGCTGAAAGGGGCTGATACCCCCCTCCGGAGAAAATTTCTCCACTCGACACGTCCAGCACGCCTTCCACGCTCAGTTTCAGAATGCACAATGGACTAAATTCATCATCTTTACACGACTTCCTCTATTGCCCTATCTTTCCCGACCAAATATTGGAAGGCACTCCATCTCCTGTTGGTAATGATATTTCTTTTCATGCTCTAAGAGCAGGACACTCATTCATCACTGTACAGAATGCTACCCAAGCTCAAGATCTTCTCTTCTTCCCATATCGATACTGTCCTGTCACTATTGAAAAAACAAACAATTCCCACATTTCATGTAAGTGGACCGTCTTCTGCCCCATACCAAGTTTTCAACAATATTATCCAGACATGTGGAATTGACATTCTTGAACTGCTGGAACCCCAAGATCTCCTAAACCTCAAGGTAGACACTTATGTTTCTTTCCTGCCTGTGGGGCAGAGACGATACCTTATCACGTGGCCGTTTAACTTTTGACAGCCCGTGAACTGCCAATCCTCAGTTTTATGTAGCAGGACCAACGTTTTTACAAGTCGGAAACGGTGATCCCTACACCGCAACAGTGTATAAATTTGCTGGCGATTAGGCCATCCAGGGAAATATTGGCAGATATCTATAGCCGAATGCCCAGTCTGAGGTACCGATGACCATTCTACTACATCTGCAATCGACCTCCTCTCTTGCTTATTGCCATGAGCTCACCTTCAATACTCTCGCCGTTGCCAAGTCTACTTAAAGAGCTGGAAATCCGTTACCTCACAGAGGCAGTAAGGTCTCCCTTATGCATGGCAGTTCTCATCTCTGCCTCCAAGGGAGAACTACCTCTTGTTTCTTATTCCCGTGTTTTCAAAACGTCCCCCCACGATTCTGGGGTCCCATCGTCTGCAGCCTCCTCTGAGTTACACTCGTCCCTTAGTCCACTTTTGTATCTAATTCTTTGCTGTCCTGGCTCAGAAACGTCCCCTACCTTCAACGCCTTATCTTTTTCTTCGCTTCTTCGTGTTCTCCCTCACAAGCCTCGGTAACGATGAGATTTCATACGACACCTCTTCCCAATTAGTCCCTCTACTTCTCAAAGTCAAAAAAGGTCCTTTAACCCCATCATTCCCTTCTTCACCTCCTCATTTACCTTCTCCTGTTCTATACCTGGTTCTTCCCCTCTCACGGGCTCTGTTGACAAAGTGTAGAGGTTTCACCCTTCTCCTCGTACTGTACCTTCCTCGTCCAGTTTCCCCTCCCAATTTTCTTCTCTTCTGCCACTCCCAGGTTTCTGCCTCTTCGTCCCCTATCAATGCTTCTACTCCAGTCCCTCCACCCTTTCGCCCCCCCCCCTACCTTGGTACATTCCATTACGTTCCAATCTTACACATCCTCCCCTACCATCTTCAATATTGTTCTCCCATATGAACGTCCCTCTGAATTCCAAAACACTTGAGCGATTCTCTGAAATATATTGCAGAAACCAAACAATCCATGGACACTGAATCCACCCTCTGTTTCTTCTCTCTCTTCTCTCCTCCATCCTGCGCAACTTCCCTTTTCTCACAGGAGCGCACATGTTCCTATTCGCTATGCTTAGAACGCGTTTTTTCCCGCTGCCACAGCAGGTGGACTTTTCTAATCCTCTAGTCTGTAAGAACCCTTTCCGATGGACTTCAGTCATCTTATATCATTGCAATCATGACCTATTTTTACAGTGGAATATAACGCAGTCCTCAGGTAATCGGGTGAGCATCATATGTAACTCTGCCAGTTTTCCCCTGTTGGTGGTTTTGCTAACAGGAAACCAAATTACAACGCTTTTATATCAAGTCCCATCTCAGGCTATAATTTATTCTATCTTCAGAATCCTTCCTAATGGGACCTTTAATGAAAAGTGCCCCATCTTCTACACACTGATATTCCGACCATCAGCTATTTGTTTTGTACTGTCGCTGCATACACAGCAGCCCTCGAATCCACTTGCTCGTTGTAAAATGCTCTTTTTCTTTATGTCTCTCTCCTCCTCATGCATTGTCTAAAACTTCCCGGATCTTGCCTTTCTTGTTTCGTCATTTACCGCCACTGCTTCTGTTACTTTGGGCGATTTTAAATGCCCATCATTTCCTCTGGGGGGGGGGGTCGCTCCACTGTGATTCCCGTGCCATTCAGTTAGATGCTTTTCTTGCTACCCCGCACCCCCTCCATATTTTAAAATACAGGAAGCTCACACCCATTTTGATCCACGGACTTCACACTCTCCTCTATGCATCATCTCTCACTTCTGCTCATCCTTCCGCCCGTCATTAATACACCTGTCTGTTCTCCCGGATTTACAAGACAGTGAATCATTTCCCAATCATTCTTACTTCCCCCTTCATATTCACCACCTCTTTGATATCCCCGCTGCAATTTGATCAGGTCAAATAGAACCTTTACTCACAGCTAACTGTTGTTTTAGTGAGGTTTCCTTCTTCGACCTCCATTGAGAGCTTTTACACCTCTTCCGTCCTCTTTTTAAAAACCGACAGCTTCTCAATCTATACCCCAAACTTCGGCAGGCATTCCTCTCCGAAATGCGTGCCCTGGTGGTCTCCTGCTTGTGCTCAGTGCAGTACATTTGAACCATGGAGAGACTTCTTGATTTTAAGCAGAAGCGTGCGATCACTCGCCTTGTCATCCGTGACCTTAAACGCACATTGCTGGCGAGATAAAATGTCTCCACTGTCACCTCTAGTTTCCCTCTAAGAGTGCAGTCTGGAAAAAAAGTACTAAAACTGAGTTGGTAAAATATTCTCCTGACCCGGCTCCTGTTTCTGGCGGGTTGCCGTGTAGATATAGCAAAACCTACTAAATGTTAGTCAATGAAATTGGCAATCATCTGGTCCATATTTCTCGTTCTCAAGAACTTTTGTTCTCATCAGAGAAGAACAGCTATAAAGTGCCTTTGGCACTTCAAGAACTGGAGCAACACTCTCAGCTTTGCCGATCAATCGCAGCTGGGCCCGACGACATTCATATTCGTATGCTACAAACGTTTACATCATCCTGCCCTTGCAGTCCATTCCACCTTTTCAATCTTATTTGGTCACAAGGAGTTCTTTCCCACAAGCCGTGGCAAATCTGCCATTGGTTCTTCCTTTCCGCAAACCGGGTACTACGGTAAACGTGAAGCCTCCCACAATCGTCTCAATTGCCTTTTACCAGTGGCAGTTTGCAAATGAGTGGAACACCCCTGGGAAAATAGGAAGTTTAGTGAGGTATTTAGAGACACACAACGAGTCTCTCCACTTGCAATATGCTTTTCGTAAGGGACGTTCTACCATAGACCCCTTACTACCTTGGATACGTATTCGAATGCCTTGTTGCAAACTACCACTCAGTTATTGCCATATTTTTTGACATTGCGAAGGCTATGACACAACTAGGAGTATAATATTTTGGCCAATCCCACTCCTTAGCCTCCGAGGCAATCTACCATCCTTTCCTTAAGAACTTTTTAACTGACGAGACATTTCCCATGTTCCGGGTTAATGTGCTTCTCTCCGGACTTTTATCCAAGCTGAAAGTGTCCCCCAAGGATTGTGTTCCGAGCACAACACTTTTTCTCCTTGCTATAAATGAATTTGGCCTCTAGTTTCTTCCATCAAATATGTTGGTCCTCACTCAATGTTGATGACTCGCTATTGCCTGTGCAGGCGCGACTGTCACCTCATTACAGTTTCTCTCCCAGCATGCGTTCGAACCGTGTTCAGTTGGGCCACCATTGCATGGGTAAATTTTCCAGTACCAAAACTCACCAAATTACGTTTCACTAGATGCACCTGTCATCTCCGATCATCCTTCGTAACCTCACATTACCATCTCTGAAGGCACTTTACAAGGACAGCCGGCAGAACTTCTTAAAACCCATGCTCATTCCATCATGGGAGCTGATCGTCGAAACTCTCCTTCGCCTACAGTTCCACCCTCATTTTATCGAAACTTGATTGATGGGTGGAACCACTCGCCTCTCTTGCAACTCTCTCTAGCCTTAACCCCATTCATCATCCAAGGATTAACGTTTATGCTTTGGTTGCTTTTTGCTCTTCCCCAGTGAGAGCCTCTTGCAGAAGCAAACGTTTCCATCCTTATCCGAATGCCCGTGATGCCCATTTCCTCGCTACTATGTACGCTCTCATGATCTCGCGACTCCATCATAATAGAATGGTCACTGATATTAGTAGACAATATTTTGTTTGCCCACCCCTGGTTTACTCCATCCCTTCTCTCTTTTGCCTACATTCGCTCTTGTCTCTTCTCTCAATTACCACCTATTTCTATGTTCAAGTAGCATCTCCACTTTTTCCTCTACCCCCCCTGGAAGTTCCAGCTGTTCGAGTCTGTCTTTATCTCTCCCCTGCTCGAAAGTTCCAACTGTCTACGGTCGCTTCCCGCTCTCTTTTCCTTGACCACTTCTACTCTCTTCTCATGCCATGCAATGTACACACAATGGCTCTAAGCTCTGACGGGCGTAGGATTCGCAGCAATGTTTTCAGACAAGCGTCGTACGAGAGCATTTACTATCTTCGGCTAGTATTTTTTAACTGCTGAATTGTATATGCCTTCTTGCAGCACTTATCCATATTGCCATTTTCTATGCTTGTCATCCTTTGTGATTGTCTCAGACTCCCTTAGTGCTGATTACAGGTTAGACAGAACTTTAGGATACACCTCAGGCCCTTAGAGTCCTCCGTATCCAACTTTGGCTACGCGCATCTTTACCAAGCATAAAGAAATTGTTTTTTGTTGGGTCCCTGGTCAGTGTGTTACGTACAGGGCAATGAAAACAGGCAGACTACTGCTGTGCGCGGTCAGCAGTAACATGACCTACCAGTTTCGATTTAGAGTATTCCATTAGGTACTATTTTTGTTCCAAATAAGCTACCCACTTCACACGCCGTTGGCAACAACGGTGGTCTAAACTATCTCGATAACAAACTTCAATCTAATTGAACCGAGTAAAGGTTACGCCTCTTCTTGTCACAACTGTTAAAGTTGGGAGACTACTCTTCTCCCCCGTCTTCCCATTGGCCATACCGTCTTACTCGTGATTATCTCATGGAGAGCGCGCCCTGCTCCACTCTGTGAGAATGTCAGGTTCCATTATCAGTCAGGGCACATTCTGAATATACTGCCCACTTTATCAACGAGCACGCAGAATTTACCTCCGTCGTCGCCTTCGCTCCGCTGCTCTCATCTTCACTCTTCCCTTCTTGCTGATGGACCCACCTTTCGGACTCTCTCATTGACTTTTTTTGGACAACAACTGAACTTACTCACAAACTCTGATACCTTCAGCCCTTCTAACCTCAATCTCTGGCTGCCACTCACCCTGCACTATCCCCTGCCCCACTGTTTTCTGTAACCTACGATACATCTACCTCCCCCCCTTCTGCCGCCAGTACCCTCGCTTCCTTACTCTACCCCTGCAAGCGCTGTATAGCCCTTGTGCTTAGCGCTTCTTTTTGATAATAATTATAATAAATAATGAGTGAGATACTGAAACCTCAGTATGACTGAGTTTTAGATCGATCGTATAACAATACGAGATTTTGATAATTATATGAATTTCTCATGAACGAACCCATAACCCTGCCAATATATGCCAAATTTCTGACATAACTCTAACTCCACAAAACTATGAAAAACCAGTTGACAACCTGCTCCAACTCGTTGAGTTTCACCGTATTGATCAAGACCGCATAAACCTCTCTTTGCAATGCCACAGAGTAATGTATGGAGAAGAACCTGGACAATGGTTTCAATCCCACGGGACACTATAATATGGCGCTTGAAATGCAACTGGAGTCAAACAGAATGCCACAAAATGAGTGGGAAAAAAGCAACTAGAAAACTAGGCAGTTTGCGATCTTCAACTTAAGAACAAATATAACACAAAAGAGTTTAGTCCAGGAAGGGCTGGTCATAGTGAAAAGCTCTCTTCCACAAGATACAGTACCTCCTTCATCCTGGATTCTCATTCTTATATCAGACATAGTCTGATGAAATGTAAGAACCGTTAGCACCAAGTCTTTTTGTAGACGAAAACTAGAATCAGCATGAGAGTGTCCCTTTCATTGAGGATACAGCAATATCGAAGCCGGTTATAAAGCCAAATTTTCCAGTGGGTGTCAAAAACAAATATGATTTTCAATTAGGGACAAATTCAGTTACTCAGTAATTGAAAACTTGAGGAAATAAATAGATAGAATGGAGTATACTACAGACTTGTCTCACTCACACTGTAGAACGAGAAGTGAGGTGAAGACTTGAGAGTGTTAAATGTACAGAGGACTCACCCCTCGAGGACCCCAACAGTGTCCACTATCATATCTGCGAGGAAAATAATACGATGGGATAAAGAAACTTACAAATCAAGAGGTGGCCAAGCCTACTATGATTCTTTTTAAGTCATGCTGTTCTCTTAAGGCTGGACTACTGCTGTATACTAACAGCACTATTTAGGCAGTTGATATTGCAGATCTAGAGAATATCCAGAGAACCTTCACGTAAGTATAAGATTAGTCAAGCACCTTAATTAAATTACCGGGAACGTTTGAAGTCTTGTACGTACTCCATGGAACGCAGACGAAAAGATGCATCATAATCTACAACTAGATGACGGTCTCAATCTGCACACAGAAATCCATTCCCACAAAAGCATAAAAAAAAAAAAAACTAAGCAGACAGTGCAAAAAAGCTACCACCAGTGCAAAAGTAAACCACGAAAAATATCTTGGAGCCCAAGACTGTTCAACAGTCGTCCCAACGTTGCATAAGGAAAATTACTAATGGCTTGCCTTCAAGAGTGAACTGGATAGATACCTAAAAGTTATGTACGCGAACAGGCGGGCTGTGGTTCTAGTGTTCCTTTGCCATGGTAGCGCAGAAGTAACAGTCTGGTTGATCAGGCCTTGATCGCACCTGGAGGCCAGGTGAGGAAATGAGTCGGATTGACCGCGGGGAGTTAACCCTCAAGGAAAAGGTTTGGAGAAAAAGGCAAAAGAAGATTGAGCGCCAGGATCTTCGACATCCAACAGGCCAGAGTGAGGCAATTATATAAGACGAATGTTACGTATTGCCTGCAGAGTGAGCAAGGTAACATTTACAAAGCGATTAAGATATACTCAGTTTGTAATGTGAGAAATCGTGTTATTGAGAATACAATACCTGTACAGTGAAGGAGGGGCCAGAATATTCATTGGTAGGGTTTTACTGGATTATAAAGTGAGCATGCATGCTCAACAAGAATGAATGACAAAGAAGTGTTTTTCCTCCACTTTTAGGTCCCCCCCTACATCAGTGGAAGAGGGGTCGAGTGTTAAAAAAATTTTCTTAATAATAATATAATTATAATAATTAATAATAAATAATAATAATGAATAATAAATAATAATTAAAATAATAATAATAATTGTAATATAGCAGCAGCAGCAGTGTCGTAATATAATAGTAAGTATTAAGTAGCAGCATAGACATAGTATTAGATTATTTTATAAAGATAATTAATGATGAACTCCAAATTATGCACAATTATAACTAGATACATTGTATGTCCTCAGCAGACTACGGGTAGCGCTGGTGACATATGAAGTGAACCTGCTGCGCGAATACCTGTGCACCACTCCATAATAACTCTCTCAACACTGGTTCACCTCCATCACTACCTCCTTAACACGGTGCACCTCCACCATCACTCATGAGACACTGGTCAAAGTCACCATCACTCATAACACTGGTCCAAGTCCACTCTCCTCACTGAACACTGGTCCAAACTCCCTCTTGCTCATTTGAATACAGGGGGGTATATTTATTTTCCCCCCCCCCCTTACACTTACCCACTCGCTCTTCTGAAGACAGGGTCCATTCCTCCTCATCCGCTCTCCTGAACGCTGAATTCACCTCTTCCCGTCAGTTTTATGAGCATTGGGTCCACCCTACCCAGGCTCTCTTGTACTCTGGTCCACCTCGCTACTTCTCTCTTCCTACACTGGTAAACCTCCACTCTATATTTACCACTGTTCCTCTCCTCCCCTCTCACTTTTTTCGAGCGCTGTCCTCTTAAATGCTCCGAAGGATGGCTTACCAATAGAAAGCAAAGGGGTCAATTTTTTGGGATCAGTCACTAGTGGCGTTCCCCCAAGGATCAGTTTTAACCCATTATTGTTCATAATTTCCCTTTAATGACCTTTGAGGGAGGGAATTGCAAGTACATGGTAAATTTGCTGATGATACAAAATAGGCCGAAAATTGATCTAAGAGATACCGTGAACTCAGGAGGATTTGGAAAATTCAGTTTTGGGCCCTAAAAAGAGCAGTTTGGTTCAATGTGGACTAGTGTAAAGTCCAAGTCCTTAGAAGAAAACATCCCCGAAGTTATAATCTCTTGTTTGTAAGCGTCAACTCACAGAAATAAAAAGCTTGGGATCATAGTAACAGAAATTTAAAGCCAAGACAACAGTGAATATCGAAAGGGCGTACAATACCAACAGGTTGGTAAGTAAGACACATAGGCAACAGTTAGGCATCTTTATTCCGAAACGTTTCGCCTACACAGTAGGCTTCTTCATTCGAGTACAGAAAGTAGGCAGGAGCATTAAAGATGTGAAGACGATGCAATCAGTCCATCACCCTTAAAGACGTTGATTTGAGGTTGTCAGTGCCTCAGCCTTCAAAATTTACATCCGCAGGTCTATTACGTCTTTTTAATCTTGTTTGGTCACAGGGAATTCTTCCCCAGCTGTGGAAAACTGCTGTAGTTCTGCCCTTCCTGAACCGGATATTTCGGGCAATGATGCCTCCCAATATCGACTCATTAGTCTTACTGGTGCAGTTTTCAAGTTGATGGAATGTTTAGTAAATAGAAGTTTAGTGTGGTATTTGGAGACACAAATTAGTCTTCCCACTCGCAATTTGGCCTTCGAAAAAGCTGCTCCACTACTTGACCCCCTAATTCCGCTCCGATACTTATGTTTGTAATGCCTTTGATAGTAAACACCGTCTATCACAGTGTTTTTTGATCTTGAAAAAAGCCTATAACCTACTTGGAGATATAATATCTTGTCCCAAGCTCATTCCTTAGGTCTCCAGGGCAGTCTGCCATTTTTCCCGAAAAACTTTTTTGTCTCAAGATACTTCTGTGTCTGGGCTGAAATCTGCTTTTCCCGACTATAACCGGGTGAAGGGGTCCTCTGAAATGTGTACTTGGCACTCTTTCTACTAGCTATTAATAATCTGGCCTCTGTTCTCCCATCAATATTTGGTCATTACGTTATGTTGAAAGAGTTTGCTACAACTTGTGCAGTTTCTAACTCCACTTAGTAGCCGCCTCCATCCAGAATGCTAAAAATGTGTTTCCCATTGGGTCACTCTTCATTGTTTAAATTTTCTGGTACTAAAACGCACCGGAATACTTAAACTAGACGTTTTTTTTACTTCTAATACTCATTATACCTGTTTGGTTCCCAGATCCCTGAGCGTGACAACGGTCGGGTTTCTCTGTCTTCTATTTGATTGCCTGCTGTTCTGGAAACCTCACATTTTCCCACCTGAAGGTTCAAACCACAGCCGGTTTTAACCTCATTAAAACTCTCGCCTCACCTTTCTTACGGGCGAATCATCGAACTCTCCTTCGACTTCACTCAGCCCTAATTTTAACGACACTAGATTATAGCGATCAGATATATTCTGCGACCTATCCCGCAACCTTTTCTAAACTTGATCCAATTCATCATCAGGGATTACGTTTGTGTCTAGGGGCTTTTCGTTCCTCTCTGTGGAAAGCCTATATGCAGGGCGAATTTAAATCTTTGAACGATCGGCGTGATGCCTAATGCCTCCGATCCACGATTCTTCTACGTACAGAAAAGTAACGGACGTTAGTAAAGGTCCATTATTTGTTCGCCGCTCCTGTTTTCTTCCTCCCTTTTCTCTTCGTCTTCACTCTCTCTTGGCTTCTCTTCATTTGCCCCCTGTGTATGTTCATTTAGCATCTAACTTTTCTCTCCTCCCTGGGAGGTTCCGGCAGTTCGAGTATGTTTGAGAGGAAACTCAAATTCCTACAGTGTTTCTTGTTCCCTTTTTCTTAGCCACTTACAGTCTAATTCTTATGCCGTTGCAGTTTATACTGATGATTCTAATCCTCTGATGGTGTTGGTTTGCAACATTGTTCCCGGACAGTGCTGTACTAGGTAATTTATTAGACTTGGCTAGCATTTTCACAGCAGAACTCTAAGCAGTTCCCCATAGCGATTATACGTATTGCTTCCAGGTATACCTGGAGTCTACCTAGAGGACATTCCGGGGATCAATGCTCCGCGGCCCGGTCCATGACCAGGCCTCCCTGTGGATCAGGGCTTGTTCAACTAGGCTGTTACTACTAGGCCTCACGTAGTCCAACATACCAACCACAGCCCGCTGATCCAGCACTAACTTTAGGTATCTTTCCAGTTCCCTCTTAAAGACAACCAGGGGTCTATTGGTAGTTCCTCTTATGGCTAGTGGGAGGCTGTTGAACAATCTTGGGCCCCGGACATTTACTGTGTTTTCTCTTAGTGTACTAATAAAACCCCTACTTTTCACTGGGGTATGTTGCATCGCCTGCCAAATGTTTTGCTTTCGTAGGGAGTGATTTCTGTGTGAAGATTAGGGACTAGTCCCTATAGGATTTTTCAGGTGTAAATTATGATGTATCTCTCTCGCCTGCGCTCCACTGAGTACAAGTCAAGTGCTTCCAGGCGTCCCAAGTAGTTGAGGAGTTTGACGGAACTATTATGTGCAGTAAAGGTTCTCTGTACATTCTCTCGATCTGCGATTTCACCTGCCTTGAATGAGAGGTTAGTGTAGAAGCAGTATTCCAGCCTAGAGAGAACAAGTGATTTAAAAAGGATCGTCACTGGCTTGGCATCTCTTGTTTTGAATGTTCTCATTATCCACCATATCACTTTTCTCACAGATGTGATAGTGGCACTGTTGTGATCCTTGAAGATGAGATCCTCAGACATTACCACACCCAGGTCCTTCACATTACTTTTCCGCTTTATTGTGTGATTAGAGTTTGTGGTATACTCAGTTCTAGTTATTATTTCCTCCATTTTTCCATAACGGAGTGGTTGGAATTTGAACATCATGTTGTTTTCCATTGCCCAATAGAAGACTTTATTTATATCTCTTGGAGATTTACCGTGTCCTCATTGGATGACACTCTCATGCAGATCCTAGTATCATCTGCAAAGGATGATACGGTGCTATGGTTTACATCTCTGTGTCTGATATGGGATGAAGAACAGGAAGGGGTCGAGTACTGTGCCTTGTGGAACAGAGCTCTTCACTATGACAGCTTCCGATTTAATTGTTTACAACTTCTTTGTGTTCGATTCGTTAGAAGCTAAAGATCCATCTGCTCAGTTTGCCAGTTATTCCTTTAGCACGCATTTTGTGTACTATTACACCATGATCGCGCTTGTCAAAGGCTTTTGCTAAATCTGTGATATTACATCTGCATTCTGTTTTGTTTTCCGTGCATCCAACACATATCATAGTAGTCCAGTAGCTGCGAGAGGCAGGAGCGACCTGCTCGGAACCCATTTTGCCCTGGATTGTGCAATTGTTGGGAATCCAAGTGGGACGTTAGACCTATTGGTCTATATTTCTTAGCTATTGCTATGCTGCCACCTTTATGGAGTAGGGCTATATCTGTTGTTTTTAGTGACTGTGGACTCTCATCTGTGTCCATGCTCCTTCTCCATAGCATACTTAAGGCCCACGAAAGGGGTTTCTTGCAGTTCTTAATGAACGCAGAGTTCCACGAATCTGGGCCTGGGGATGAGTGAATGGGCACATTGTCAATGGCTTTCTCAAAGTCTTGTGAAGTTAGGTTTATGTCCAGAAATTTGGCATACATTAACAAGGTTTTGAGTCCATTAATGAAAAAATAATTTGGATTGTCGATCTTTAGACTGATTATTGACTCGCTAAACACAGAGTCGTAGTGAGATTTCAGTGTCTCACTTATTTCTTTGATGTCATCTGTGTAAATTCCATCTTGTCTGGGGAGGGACCGATACTAGATGTGGTTTTCCTGTTTTTGGGATTGATATGAAATATCTTTTTTTAAT
>NC_069419.1:56429231-56481731 GCF_026875155.1 Cherax quadricarinatus
GGGGTTTAAGGTTTTTAAGTGATTTTGATATTTGAATGATTTTTGAAAATTTTTAAGATCTTTTTGTATCCCACGTTGTTACCAGAGATCTCTATTATCCCACATTACCAGCATGATCTTTTGTATCCCACGTTGTTACCAGCATTGTATCCCACATTGTTACCAGCATGATCTCTTGATCCCATGTTGTTACCAGCATGATCTCTTCTATCACACACTGTTTGCATCATTTCATAGCAGAATCAAAAGTAAAAAAAAAAATCACTTGTTTTGCATATCCCAAGTAGTTTCCCTACTTTGTCTTCTGTTTATCATGCAGTTTCCCTACCTTGCCTTCTGTTTGATTATGTAGTTTCTCTGCCTTGTCTTCTGCTTCTAATGCAGTTTCTTTACATTGCCTTCTGTTTTATCATGTAGTTTCCCAACCTTTAGTGTGTTCCGCACTTTGTTTAACTGCTCGGTGTTTGGTTCCTCACTTGTTTCCCTGCCTGATTTTTGGTATATCATGTTGTTTTCCTGCATGGTGTTTAGTACTTCACATTGCTGCATGTGATGGTCTTTGGTATTTC
Organism: Cherax quadricarinatus; assembly: GCF_026875155.1. Taxonomy (NCBI): domain Eukaryota; kingdom Metazoa; phylum Arthropoda; class Malacostraca; order Decapoda; family Parastacidae; genus Cherax; species Cherax quadricarinatus. The sequence goes on from NC_069419.1 coordinate 56,429,801, forward strand.
ACAGTGTTACTCTAAAGGGCCTTTGGTATCACGTTTTTAACCTGATGGGTCTTTGGTATCCTACGTTGTTGCCCTAATGGTCTTTGGTATCTCATTTATTGTTTTTTTTTTTTAATTAACCAAATTTTGAGTCTTGGTCATAAGAAATACATTTAGATTGACGAACCTTAGTCTGATCATCGGCTCACAAAACGCTGAGTCATATTGGAACTTTTAGTATCTCACTCATTTCTTTGCTGTCCATTTCGTTTAAGCAGGGACTCAATACTGGATGCTCTGAGCTAGAGCACGGATTCACAAACTGTTCCATATATTGCTTGAAGACTCTGGTTTAGCATATTTAGAGTAACGTATGCCGCTATCACTAAGCTCCTAGCCAACACCAGGAAGATTCTGAAACCACTCAACAGACACCTCTATCAGCAACTCGCTCTCCACTGCCAGACAGCACTCTAACCAAAGTTCTCTGCTGCATATTTTATGCGCTTATCTTAAAAATGCAGCCAAGCCTGAAGTTTCAACACTTTAGTTAACGAACTTTTCCGCATAAACAACATACCAAGCTTCAAGTTCCCAGACTTTACCGACATTCTCAAGATTATCCTTAACATCGTAAACTTCAAGGCACCAGCTGGCTTGACACCATCCCAGGTTCGTTGCACCGATACTCAATCATCTCTAACTATTAACAAGACCTCTATCACCGACAACAATTCTTCTACTCAATCACCCATCGCCTTCCAAAAATCTAACAATACTTCTCACTTACAACCAGTCGACAAACCATCAGCAAATCTCACCACTGCTCCTGACCAACCACAGGCATCATCACAAGCCTCCCGTCCTACCCATGCTACACATCTGCCAGTACCAACGAAGACCACGCCTAGAGAATCCTCTTCCGAGAAGAGGACGAAGAAGACTCCCTTGCCATTGGACCAGAATTGAACAATATAGTCTTTTACACATCTCCATCCAACAGCAATACTATGACCTGCTCGAAATTGTACAAAGGGCTTTTTGATGAGTCAGTCAAGTTTGCCAGTGAACCACACAATCACTTCTCGCTTACGCAAGCACTAGAGTTAGTCAAACCCTACAAATACACTTTTGGACACAGAGCACAAATACTTCACCTCTCTAGAAGCAATTTCAAGAAGTTCCAAACAGTTCTTCAAGTAACCCACCTTAAATCGTCACTACAATCAACACCTTACTAGTGAGCTGCCTTGTCCTGTGACCTTGCCTCTTGCCTTCTGTTACGATCCTACCTCCTGCCCTATTCAATTAAGCCCTTCACTGAACGACTGATTATCTGCTCCTTCTATTCTTCACATTGCCCAGGAGTGCTTAGCTCCTAGGTTTAACCTGTCTTGATTAAATATTTTTAGCAAGTTATTTGTATCCCATTTATTTATTCCTGTTTTCCATTTATACCCCCCTCCCGATTCTACGCCTTTCTATAGAGTGCAGACCCAGTGCTTTCAGTCTGTCTTCGTAAAAAGATTTTTGATAATGGAATCATCTTTGTCATCCTTTTCTGTACTTTTTCCAGCGCATTTATGTCCATTCTGTAATACTGTGAGAACTGTGCAGCGTTATCTAAATGAGGCCTAATCAATGATATATAAAGTTTAAAATAACCTATGGATTCATGTTATTTATAATTCTTGATGTGAAGGCAAAAATTCTATTTGCTCTATTGCAAACACTTAAGCAATGTTGACTTTAGATTACTGCTAACCAGAACTCCTAAATCTTTTCCGTTTTCAGAATGATTACGATCTACATTATTTAGTTTATGTACGCTATTTTCATTTCCTTTTCCAAGGCTTAGAACTTTGCATTTGTCTGTATTAAATTTACATTTGCCACTTCTACAACCACTGCATCACTTTATTCAGATCTTCCTGTAGCGCTCTAGTGTCCTCGGCCTAGTTTGGTATCATCGGCAAACTTGTTAAAGTCGCTATTTATTCTTTCGTCCATGTCTTTTACGTATATTGTGAACAACAAAGGGCCCAACACTGATCCCTGTGGAACAATGCTTGTTGCGCATCATCACTTTGATTTCTTCACATTTATGCAGGTTCTCTGTTGCCTGTCTGTGAACCACGCCTCTGTCTCCTATTCCGAGTGCATCTACTTTCCTCAACAATCTTCATGAGGAACTCGAGCAAAAGCCTTACTGAAGTCCATATATACCGTATCATATTCATTACCATGATCTACCTTCTCAAATGCCTTAGTGAAAATAGTTAGTAAATTCGTATAATATTCTTTGAGAATTCACAACGCATATCATTATGTACATTTCCTACGAGCAAAAATGATGCTAGTTAAGACTGGTCAATTGCTATACAAGGTTTTGTAAAATGAATTTCTCTGTCTGGTCTCTGTGTTCTACATTCTGAAATGGTAATGAATTGGCATCTTGAACACAGGTACAGCCTAGAGTTGTGGCGTCTACATCAGCAGATACAGCAGCAGGAAGTGGGACTCTCAGGGTACGGCTTCTTCCTCGTCAACAAGAACTTCATTCTTGCTGTGAGTACATCTTGTGACACACACACACACACACACACATACACACACCCCACACATACCCCACCTACACCACAGCCCCATATAGGCCCCCACCAAGGCTCTCCCTCCCCCAACCCCAATATACTTGCATGACCACAATGATAGAAAAGAAACTAAAGGTTTGGTACACAAATGCGGATGGAATAATGAATAAACATGAGGAGTGGAATGAAAGAATCAGTGAAAAATCCCCAGACATCATAGCAGTCACAGAAACAAAACTCGCTGAGATAATAACAGACACAATCTTCCCAACAGGATATCAGATCCTGAGGAAAGATAGAAGGAGTAGAGGGGGAGGAGGGGTTGCACTGCTCATAAAACACCAATGGGGATTTGAGGAAATGGAAGGCATGGACATGATTGGAGAAAGAGACTACATTGTAGGTACAATTCAGTCCGGAGAACATAAAGTAGTCATTGGAGTGATGTATAACCCACCACAGAACTGCAGGAGGCCAAGAGAGGAGTACGAAGAAAAACAACAGGGTGATGGTGGACACACTGGCTGAGGTGGCAAGAAGAGCTCACTCGAGCAGAGCAAAGTTACTGGTAATGGGCGATTTCAACCACAGGGAGATCGACTGGGAAAACCTGGAGCCACATGGGGGTTCCCGAAACATGGAGAGCAAAGATGATGGATGTGGTACTTGAAAACCTCATGCATCAACATGTCAGGGACACAACCAGAGAGAGAGGGGAGGATGAGCCAGCAAGACTGGATCTTGTGTTCACCCTGAGCAGTTCAGACATCGAGGACATCACTTACGAGAGGCCCCTTGGAGCTAGCGATCATGTGGTTCTGAGTTTTGACTATATAGTAGAGTTACAAGTGGAGAAGTAAACAGGAACTGAAGGGGACAGGCCAAACTATAAAAGGGGGGACTACACAGGTATGAGAAACTTCCTGCAGGAGGTTCAGTGGGACAGAGAAATGGTAGGAAAATCAGTAAACGAGATGATGGAATATGTGGCAACAAAGTGCAAGGAGGCAGAGGAAAAGTTTTGTTCCCAAGGGAAACAGAAATAATAGGAAGACCAAGGACGAGTCTTGGTTTACCCGAAGGTGTAGGGAGGCAAAAAGCTAAGTGCAACAGAGAATGGAAAAGGTACAGGAGGCATAGGACCCAGGAAAACAAGGAGATTAGTAGAAGAGCCAGAAACGAGTATGCGCAGATAAGGAGGGAGGCCCAGAGACAGTATGAAAACGACATAGCATCGAAGTCAAATCTGACCCGAAACATGCTGTATAGCCACATTAGGAAGAAGACAACAGTCAAGGACCAGGTGATAAGGCTGAGGAAGAAGGTGGGAACTCACAAGAAACGATCAAGAGGTATGTGAGGAGCTCACAACGAGATTTAAGGAAGTATTTACAGTAGAGACAGGAAGGACTCTGGGGGGACAGACCAGATGGGGACACCAACAAGGAATACACCAACAAGTGTTGGACGACATACATACAGATGAGGAGGAGGTGAAGAAACTGCTAAGGGACATCGATACCTCAAAGGCAATGGGACCGGACAACATCTCTCCATGGGTCCTTAGAGAGGGAGCAGATATGTTGTGCGTACCACTTACCACAATCTTCAACACATCCCTGGAAACGGGCAACTACCTGAGGTATGGAAGACAGCAAATGTAGTTCCCATTTTCAAAAAAGGAGACAGAAAAGAGGCACTAAACTATAGACCTGTGTCATTGACGTGTATAGTATGCAAAATTATGGAGAAGATTATCAGGAGGAGAGTGTGTGGAGCACCTGGAACGGAACAGAGTATAAATGCCAACCAGCACGGATTCACGGAAGGCAAATCCTGTGTCACAAACCTTCTGGAGTTTATATGATAAAATAACAGAAGTAAGACAAGAGAGAGAGGGGTGGTTGATTGCATCTTCTTGGACTGCAAGAAGGCCTTTGACACAGTCCTCACAAGAGATTAGTGCAGAAGCTAGAGCTCAGGCGCATATAACAGGAAGGGCACTGCAATGGATCAGAGAATACCTGACAGGGAGGCAACAACGAGTCATGGTACGTAATGATGTATCACAGTGGGCACCTGTGACGAGCGGGGTCCCACAGGGGTCGGTCCTAGACCAGTGCTATTTTTGGTATATGTGAACGACATGACGGAAGGGTTAGACTCAGAAGTGTCCCTGTTTGCAGATGATGTGAAGTTAATGAGGAGAATTAAATCTGATGAGGACCAGGCAGGACTTCAAAGAGACCTGGACAGACTGGACACCTGGTCCAGCAAATGGCTTCTCGAATTTAATCCTGCCAAATGCAAAGTCATGAAGATAGGGGAAGGGCACAGAAGACCACAGACAGAGTATAGGCTAGGTGGCCAAAGACTGCAAACCTCACTCAAGGAGAAAGATCTTGGGGTGAGTATAACACCGAGCATGTCTCCGGAAGCACACATCAATCAGATAACTGCTGCAGCATATGGGCGCCTGGCAAACCTGAGAACAGCATTCCGACACCTTAGTAAGGAATCATTCAAGACACTGTACACCGTGTATGTCAGGCCCCATACTGGAGTATGCAGCACCTGTTGGAACCCGCACTTGATAAAAGCACGTCAAGAAACTAGAGAAAGTACAAAGGTTTGCAACAAGGTTAGTTCCAGAGCTAAGGGAATGTCCTATGAAGAAAGATTAAGGGAAATCGGCCTGACGACACTGGAGGACAGGAGGGTCAGGGGAGACATGATAACGACATATAAAATACTGCGTGGAATAGACAAGGTGGACAAGGACAGGATGTTCCAGGGAGGGGACACAGAAACAAGAGGCCACAATTGGAAGTTGAAGACACAAATGAGTCAGAGAGATAGTAGGAAGTATTTCTTCAGTCATAGAGTTGTAAGGCAGTGGAATAGCCTAGAAAATGACGTAGTGGAGGCAGGAACCATACACAGTTTTAAGACGAGGTTTGATAAAGCTCATGGAGCGGGGAGAGAGAGGGTCTAGTAGCAACCGTGAAGGAGGCGGGGCCAGGAGCTAGGACTCGACCCCTGCAACCACAAATAGTGATACAAATAGGTGAGTACACACACACACACACACACACACACATACACACACACACACACACACATACACACACACACACACACACACACACACACACACACACACACACACACACACACACACACACACACACACACACACACACACACACACATAAGACTCGACCCCTGCAACCACAAATAGGTGAGTACACACACACACACACACACACACACACACACAAGGGAAATCGGTCTGGCAACACTGGAGGACAGGAGGGTCAGGGGAGACATGATAACGACATACAACACGCTGCGTGGAATAGACAAGGTGGATAGAGACAGGATGTTCCAGAGATGGGACACAGAAACAAGGGGTCACAATTGGAAGCTGAAGACTCAGATGAGTCAAAGGGATGTTAGGAAGTATTTCTTGTCATAGAGTAGTTAGGAAGTAGAATAGTCTGGCAAGCGATGTAGTGGAGGCAGGAACTAGGCATGATAAAGCTCATGGAGCAGGGGGAGAGAGGACCTAGTAGCGGTCGGTGAAGAGGCGGGGCCAGGAGCTGAGTTTCGACCCCTGCAACCACAATTAGGTAAGTACAATTAGGTGAGTGCATACATACACACACACACACACTCACACACACACATACACACACACACACACACACACACACACACACACACACACACACACACACACACACACGCGCGCGCGAGCGCGCGCGCACACATGAAAGAATCAATGAGAAATCCCCAGACAGCATAGCAGTCACTGAAACGAAACTCACTGAGACAATAACAGATGCAATCTTCCCATCAGGATATCAGATGCTGAGGAAAGATAGAAGGAGCAGAGGGGAAGGAGGGGTCACACTGCTCGTAAAAAACCGATGGAAATTCAAGGAAGAGGAAGACATGGACGAGACTGGAGAAAGGGAATACATAGTAGGTACACTTCAGTCTGGGGAGCACAAGGCAGTCATTGCAGTGATGTATAATCCACAACAGAACTGCCGGAGGCCAAGAGAGGAATATGAAGAGAGCAACAGAGTAATGGTGGACACACTGGCTGAGGTTGCAAGAAGAGCTCACTTGAGCAGAACAGAGTTACTGGTTATGGGCGATTTCAACCACAGGGATATTGATTGGGAAAACCTGGAGCTACACGGGGGTCCCGAAACATGGAGAGCCATGATGATGAATGTGGTACTGGAAAACCGCATGCATCACATGTTAAGGACACTACCAGAGAGAGAAAGGGAAGGATGAACCAGCAAGACTGGACGCTGTGTTCACCCTGAGCAGTTCAGGCATTGAGTACATCACATATGAGAGGCCCCTAGGAGCTAGTGACCACGTGGTTCTGTGCTTTGAATACATAGTAGAGTTACAAGTGGAGAGGGTAACAGGAATTGAATGGGAAAGACAAGACTATAAAAAGGGGGATTACATAGGTTTGAGGAACTTCCTACAGGACAGAGAACTGGTAGAAAAGTCAGTAAACGAGATGATGGAATATGTAACAACAAAATGCAATGAGACAGAGGAGAGGTTTGTTCCCAAGGGTAACAGAAATAATGGGAAGACCAGAACGAGCCCCTGGTTTACGCGAAGGTGTAACGAGGCAACCCTAAGTGCACTAGAGACCGGAAAAAGTACAGAAGGCAATGAACACAGGAAAATAAGGAGATCAGTCGAAGAGCCAGGAACGAGTATGTACAGGTAAGGAGGGAGGCCCAGCGACAGTATGAAAATAACAGCATCGATAGTCAAGTCTGACCAGAAACTGCCATATAGCCACATCAGGAGGAAGACAACAGTCAAAGACCAGGTGATGAGGCTGAGGACAGAAGGTGGGGAACTCACAAGAAACGATCACGAGGTATGAGGAGCTCAACAGGAGATTTAAGGAAGTAATTACTGTAGAGACAGGAATGGCTCTGGGAAGACAGCACAGAGGGAAACATCAACAGGGAATATACCAGCAAGTGTTGGATGACATACAAACAACGGAGGTGCAGAAGATGCTAAGTGACCTTGATACCTCAAAGACCATGGGACTAGACAACATCTCCCCATGGATCCTTAGAGAAGGAGCAGACGCTGTGCGTGCCACCAACCACAATCTTCAATACATTCCTTGAAACTGGGCAACTACCTGAAGTATGGAAGACGGCAAATGTAGTCCCCATTTTTAAGAAAGGAGACAGAAACTAGACACTAAACTACAGACCAGTGTCTCTGACGTGTCTATTAATCAAAGTCATGGAGAATATTATCAGGAGGAGAGTGGTGGAACACTGGGAACGGAACAAGATTATAAATGACAACCAGCATGGATTCATGGAAGGCAAATCCTGTGTCACAAACCTTCTGGAGTTTTTTGACAAGGTAACATAAGTAAGACACGAGAGAAGGGTGGGTTGATTGCATTTTCCTGGACTGCAGGAAGGCCTTCGACACATTTCCTCACAAGAGATTAGAGCAGAAGCTGGAGGATCAGGCGTGCATAACAGGAAGGGCACTGCAATGGATCAGGGAATACCTGACAGGGAGGCAACAACGAGTCACGGTACGTGAAGAGGTATCACAGTGGGCGTCCGTGACGAGCAGGGTCCCACAGGGACCCTAGCACTGGTCCTAGGATTAGTGCTATTTTTGATATATATGAATGACATGATGGAAGGGATAGACTCTGAAGTGTCTCTGCTCGCATATGATGTGAAGTTAATAAGAAGAATTAAATCGGATGAGGATCAGGCAGGACTACAAAGAGACCTGGACAGGCTGGACACGTCGTCCAGCAGCTGGCTTCTCGAATTCAACCCTGCCAAATGCAAAGTCATGAAGATTGGGGAAGGGCAAAGAAGTCCGCAGATTATAGGCTAGGTGGACAAAGACTGCAAACCTCACTCAAGGAGAAAGATCTTGGGGTGACTATAACACCGAGCACGTCTCAAGAGGCACACATCAACCAGATAACTGCTGCAGCATATGGGCGCCTGGCAAACCTGAGAATAGCGTTCCGATACCTTAGTAAGGAATCGTTCAAGACACTGTACACTGTGTACGTCAGGCCCATACTGGAGTATGCAGCACCAGTTTGGAACCCACACCTGGTCAAGCATGTCAAGAAGTTTAAGAAAGTACAAAGGTTTGCAACAAGGCAAGTTCCGGAGCTCTGGAGAATGTCCTATGATGAAAGGTTGAGGGAAATCGTACTAACGACACTGGAGGACAGGAGGGTCAGGGAAGACATGATAACGACATACAAATACTGCGTGGAATAGATAAGGTGGAGAGAGACAGGATGTTCCAGAGAGGGGACACAGAAACAAGGGTCACAATTGGAAGCTGAAGACTCAGACGAGTCACTGGGATGTAAGAAAGTATTTCTTCAGTCATAGAGTCGTCAGGAAGTGGAATACCCTAGCAAGTGATGTAGTGGATGCAGGAACCATACATAGCTTTAAGACGAGGTATGACAAAGCTCAGGAAGCAGACAGCGAGGACCTAGTAGCGATCAGTGAAGAGGCGGGGCCAGGAGCTAATCTCGACCTCTGGAACCACAATTAGGTGAGTACACACATATGGGCGCCTGGCAAACCTGAGAACAGCGTTCCGATACCTTAGTAAGGAATTGTTCAAGACACTGTACACCGTATACGTCAGGCCCATGCTGGAGTATGCAACACCTGTTTGGAACCCACACTTGATCAAGCACGTCAAAAAATTAGAGAAAGTACAAAGGTTTGAGACAAGGTTAGTTCCAGAGCTGAGGGGAATGTCCTATGAAGACACTGAAGGACAGGAGGGTTAGGGGAGACATGATAACGACATACAAAACACTGCGTGGAATAGACAAGGTGGACAAAGACAGGATGTTCCAGAGATAGCACACAGAAACAAGGGATCACAATTGGAAGCTGAAGACTCAGATGAGTCAAAGAGATATTAGGAAGTATTTCTTCAGTCATAGAGTAGTCAGGAAGTTGAACAGCCTATCAAGTGAGGTAGTGGAGGCAGGAACCATACATAGCTTTAAGATGAAGTATGATACAGCTCATGGAGCAGGGAGAGAGAGGACCTAGTAGCACTCAGTGAAGATTCGGGGCCAGGAGCTGAGTCTCGACCCTTGCAATCACAATTAGGTGAGTACAATTAGGCGAGTACCAGGAGCTATGACTCGATCCTTGCAACCACAAATAGGTGAGTACGGACATACACACACACACACCCATAAACTCACATGCATCTACACATCTGAGGTTCGACCCATACAACCACAAACCGCTAAATGTAGTCTAGAGAGAGGGAGAAGAGAGAGAGAGAGGGGAGAGAGAGAGGAGGGGAGAGAGAGAGAGGGGAGAGAGAGAGAGAGAGAGAGAGAGAGAGAGAGAGAGAGAGAGAGAGAGAGAGAGAGAGGGAGAGAGAGAGAGAGAGAGAGAGAGAGAGAGACAGACAGACAGACAGACAGACAGAGAGATAGACAGACAGACAGACAGACAGACAGACAGACAGACAGACAGAGACAGATTCAGATGTCAATTTTCCAAATAATTTTATTATTATTATTATTAATATTATTATTATTCTTTGCCTCTATGGAAGTGAAAAGGGTAATGTACCGGAGTATGGTAGTACTACCACTGTTAATTATGTGTATAGAATGGGCTTTAAACGTTGCAACGAGAAGAAAGTTGGAGATGTTAATGGTAATATGTGGTAGGAATTCGAAAATTGAAGATTAGATGGCGGGGGGTTAGCATAAATATTATTCAGAAATACTGAGAACATTTAGAGAGGATAGAACAAAACAGCATGATTAAGCAGAGTAGGAGTCTGCTTCTGGGGACAGTGTTGGCCCAGTTCGAGAAATAGCTGGCTGTGGTGATTCTAGTATGGTTGATGAAGATAGTGGTATATTTCTTGGAAATGCACAGATTCTAGCCAGCTGAAAGCAAATTTGTGCAAACTTGTGCTTGGGGTATCTGTAAGCATGGAATATCTGAGAAAAGGAATGGACATGAAACTTTGACCATCCAGCAAAAAGGCCGCGACCTTCTAACTAAGGGAGTTTGTCGTTCCACCTCACGTAATTTTTTTCTCAGAGATATATGCAATACATTACACAAACTGCCCTATATACCATTGAAAGGGACCAGGAAGTGCAGACCTCACAAACCTAGCCATAGTAGTTACAACCATTCCACAGCAAGTGATTGTTTAAAGCCAGAAATCGGAAAAAATGGAAAAAAATGAAAATATTCCACCATCTTTGGAGCCTTGTTGGACTGGAGCACATCCACTGGTCCTCACTCCATAACCACAAATACTGATGCCAACAAATATTTTTCCCCACAATAAACAATCAATACGACTTCATTTATGTTTACGTATATACAGCATTTTAAGCCATCCATCACCAATGATGTAGTTGAAGTTTTGGCAATAAAGACTGAGAACCCAAGCCTAGTGATTGTGGTTGTATATAAGCCACCAGATGCAACTTCCCAACAGTTCGAAGAACAATTATTGAAAGTTGATTACTGTTTGAAAAATCTTCTGCCCCATCCCCCAATATCTTCCCGCTTGTTGATTTCAATCTAAGACATAAAATGGAAGAAAGTGGCAAATCATTTTATAGCAGTGATAATTCCTGGAGAAGCTCAGATGAAAAGCCACACACCCGTATGAATTCCTGAATCTCAGCAATAAATTGACCCTAAGCCAACAAATAGTGGAGTCAACAAGACTGGAAAACACGCGACCTTATTTTCACGAATAATATTGACCTGTGGTGTCCTGTAGATCGATTGCTAGCGTACTCGACTCTCACACTGAGGTTCGGGGGGTCGATCCCCGGTATGACTGGAAAACATTAGGACGTGTTTCCTTAAGACACCTGCTGTCCATGTTCACCCATCAGTAAAATGGGTACCTGGGTGCTAGTCGACTGGTGTGGGTCGTATCCTGGGACTCAGTTGACCAAATTTGCCCGAAATGCTCTGCATAACAAGCGGCTTTCTATATAGTAGTATGTCATTGATGTCAGCTAGGACAGTATACCTGGTACATGTACTTGTAGAGATAATGGTATTATTATTATTATTATTATTATTATTATTATTATTATTATTATTATTATTATTATTATTATTATTATTATTATTATTATTATTATTATTATTATTATATAAGAGTATGAAAGAAAGTTAATTCAGTTCACAACCTAATCGAAGTCCAGACTTGTATGCACAGGGGTCCTGACTAGCATAATGCACAGTGATGAGGGAGCCTTCACCAATTTCAACAAACTTCAACAAGAGCATTAACTGGGATCAAATTAACCATGTCCTAAATGAAACAAGATGGGAAGACATTTTAAACAACTTGGATCTGAACCAATGTCTTGAAAGGATCAACTCTGGCAGCTGAAGCATGCTCAAGGTTTATTCATCTACGGAAAAAGAAGAGCAGTAAACTGGAAAGAGAGAGAGAGAGAGAGAGAGAGAGAGACGCTCCCACTTAAGGCTTTCTCAGAGGGGCTCGATTATCTATAATGCGGAAGAAGCACTGACTAGGGAAGTAGAAACAATTGATATTGAGTTAAATTATTTATACAGGATCCAAGAGAAACAGAAGGAGCTAACAACAATTGTCGTTCTTGCTCGACAAAGGGATAACCCTTAAAAAAAAAAAACAGAATATTTATTATCATATGCCAAAAACAAAGTAACAGCCATTGCATTGGGCCCCTTGATTAAGCAAGGTGGAACTTAGACAACAGCAATGTAATGAGTGAGATCCTCTTCAAGGGGGGCTCCTTGGCGTGGTGAAGAGGCTCTTGGTCTGAGGAATTAGACCTGTTGGTCTCCTTCCTCAGACCGAACCTAATTACCCCCCAATTCCCCCTCCCTTATCCCATCCTCCCTTTTTCTTTTCCTCCTCCTCCCTCCCTATTACCCTTCCTCTTTTTTTTTTTTTTTTTTTTTTTTTCCCACAGGCACGCTAGTTCCTGGGTAGGGGAAAGGGTACTGGGGTCCATCCCATTCCATTGAGGTTCTTGGCAGTGGTGTAGTTTGCCATGGAATCTGGATCGCCTGGGGATGTCCCAATCCCTCTCCAGTCTCCCGGGGAGTGGCTTTGGGTATCTTTCGGGCGATGGGTGCATCTCTGGAGGCTGTCTTTAGGATTCCAGGGGTGGTGGCTAAAGGAGGTATGCTTTGTGGCGGATTTCCGGCCGCCCTCTCTTTTGTCCACCGAGGTAGCTTGGCAGATGTGAGGTTGCTATCCCGGATTGCTGGTTTACTGGCATGATGGGTAGGGTATGGCACGGGTTCCATGCTGCATCTGCTCTACTTGCGGTGCTGAGGTCCTCTTGGGCGCAGAGGGAGATTTCTGGCCCTTTCATTCCTCCCAGGAACTATCCCTCCCCAGTCCCCCCTTTTTTTATTCTTTTTTTATTTTTATTTCCTTTTCTTCTTTCTTTTTTTTCTTAAAAACAAAAAGAAAGAAGTAACCTAACCATGGAAGCCCTAGTCCATGAACCTGCTACCCCCGGTCCCCTTCTTGACACCACACCCCGTTCTGACCCCGCCTCGTCTTTGGACCATTCTTCGGACACTCCTAATGCCTCTGTACCTCTTGCCGGCGCTGTTTACTCACCCGCTTCAGGTACTGAGGTCTCGACTGACTCCTTCGATTTATCTGATCTCCGCTCTCCTTTGACTCTGCTTCCGGCCTCTCCTTCTACGGTGTGGCAATTTTCGAATCGCCGGCCTGTTCCACGTCGGACCAACTCTGGTCCCACTCCTAAACGCCAACGACAATTACCTGCTGATGATACTTCTCCACCTTCTCGTTCTTCTCAGAAAAGATCGACACGTCCTGCACTCGCTTTCCACGCTCAGTTTCAGAATGCACAATGGACTAAATTCTTCACTTTACGATCGACTTCCTCTATTGCCTATCTTTCCGACCATAGTATTGGCAAGGCACTCCTACGCCATGTTGGTAATGATATTTTTTTTCATGCTCTTAAGAGCAGTACGCACATCATCACTGTACAGAATGCTACCCAAGCTCAAGATCTTTCTCTTCTTTCCCATACCGATACTGTTCCTGTCACTATTGAAAAACATCATTCCCTCAATTCTTGTAGTGGTACCGTCATTCTGCCCCATACCATAGTTCAACAAAATTTCCAGACATGTGGCAATGACATTCTTGAACAGCTGGAACTCCAAGATCTCCTAATCCTCAAGGTAGACACTTATGTTCTTCCTGCCTGTGGGTAGAGACGATACCCTAGCACTGTGGCTCGTTTAACTTTTGACAGCCGTGAACTCCCATCCTCAGTTTATGTAGCAGGACATCGGTTACAAGTTCGAAAGGTGATCCCTACACCGCAACAGTGTAGAAATTGCTGGCGATTTGGTCATCCAGCGAAATATTGCAGATCTATAGCCGAATGCCCAGTCTGTGGTACCGATGACCATTCTAATACGTCTTTCGATCGACCTCCCTCTTGCCTTAATTGTCATGAGGCTCACCCTTCATACTCTCGCCGTTTCCAAGTCTACTTAAATGAGCGGGAAATCCGTTACCTCAAAGAGGCCATGCCATGGCAGTTTCTTATCTCCACCTCCAAGGGAGACTACCTCTTGTTTCTTATTCCCGTGTTTCAAAACATCCCCCCACTTCTGGGGTCCCATCTTCTGCAGCCTCCTCTGTAGTTACCTCTCCCATAGTCACTTCTGTATCTAATTCTTTTGCTGTCCTGGGCTCAGACGTCCCTACTTCAATGCCTTAGTCTGTTCTCGCTTCTTCGTGTTCTCCCTCACAAGCCTCGGTATCGACGAGATCTCATACGACACCTCTTCCCAATAGTCCCTCTACTTCTCAGAAGTCAAAAAAAGGTCCTTTAACCCCTCCTTCCCTTCTTCCACCTCCTCATTTTACCTTCCCTGTCTCTATACCTGGTTCTTCCTCTCTCACTGGTTCTGTTAGAAGTGTAGAGGGTCACCCTCCTCCTCGTACTGTACCTTCCTTCCCTGTTCCCTCCCAAGTTTCTTCCTCTTCTGCCACCTCTCAGGTTTCTGCCTCTTCTGTCCCCTTCAAAGCTTCTTCTCCAGTTCCCTCCACCCTTTCGCCCCCCCCTACCTTGGTACAGTCCATTACAGTTCCAATCTTTACTCATCCTCCCCCTACCATCTCAAATATTGTCTCCCATATGACGTCTCTGAATTCCAAAACACTTGAAGCAATCTTTGAATATATTACAGAGACCAAACCATCAATGGACACTGATCCACCCTCTGTTTCTTCTCTCTCTTCTCCTCCATCTGCGCAACTCCTTTCTTCGCAGCGCACTGTTCCTTCGCTGCTTGAACGTTTTCCGCTGCCACAGCATGTGGACTTTTCTAACCCCTCTAGTCTGTAGGAACCCTTACCTATGGATTTCAGGTATCTTTATCATTGCCAATCATGGCCTATTTACAGTGGAATATATGCGGCCTCAGGGGTAATCGGGGTGAGCTTCAGATGTTACTCTCCCAGTTTTCCCCTGTTGGTGTTTGCTTACAGGAACCAAAATTACACTCTGCTGTTATCTATCCTATCTCAGGCTATAATTTATTCTATTCTTCAGATCCTTTTCCTAATGGGACCTTTTATGAAAGTCCCCTTCTTCTACACACTGATATTCCGTACCATCAGCTATTTGTTCGTACTTCGCTGCATTACACAGCAGCCCGTATCCACTTGCATAGGTGGTATACGCTCTGTTCTTTATATCTCTCTCCTTCTCATGCATTATCTATCCCTGATATTGCCTTTCTTGTTTCGTCATTACCGCCACTGCTTCTGTTACTTGGCGATTTTAATGCCCATCATTTCCTCTGGGGGGGGGGTCTCACTGTTATTCCTGTGGCATTCAGTTAGAGGCTTTTCTTGCTACCCACCCCCTCCATATTTTAAATACAAGTACTCACACCCATTTTGATCCTCGGACTCACACTCTCTCTTGCATCGATCTCTCAGTCTGCTCTTCCTCCGCCGCATTAGACTTCACCTGGTCTGTTCTCCCAGATTTACATGACAGCGATCATTTCCCAATCATTCTTACTTCCCCTTCATATTCACCACCTCTTTGTATCCCACGCTGGCAATTTGATCAGGCAAATTGGAACCTTTACTCACAGCTAACTGTTTTTAGTGAGGTTCCTTCTTCGTCCTCCATTGATGAGCTTTTACACCTCTTCTCGTCCTCCTTTTTAACCGTAGCTTCTCATTCTATACCCCAATCTTCGGGCAGGCATTCTCCGAAATGCGTGCCTTGGTGGTCTCCTGCTTGTGCTCGTGCAGTACATTTGAAACGCGCTGCATGGGGCAGGTACCGGTACAATAGAACCATGGAGAGACTTCTTGATTTTAAGCAGAAGCGTGCGATCACTCGCCTTGTCATCCGTGACGCTAAACGCACTTGCTGGCGAGATTATGTCTCCACCATTACCTCTGCTTCCTCTATGAGTGCAGTCTGGAAAAAAGTACGAAAACTGAGTGGTAAATATTCTCCTGACCCGGCTCCTGTTCTGCGGGTTGCCGGTGTTGATATAGCAAACCTACTAGATGTTGCCAATGAAATTGGCAATCATCTGGTCCGTATTTCTCAGGGACTTTTCTTCTCTCAGAGAAGAACAGTATAATGTGCCTTTTACACTTCAAGAACTGGAGGCAACACTCTCATCTTGCCGATCATCGGCAGCTGGGCCCGACGACATTCATATTCGTATGCTACAACATTTACATCAGTCAGCCCTTGCAGTCCTATTCCACCTTTTCAATCTTATTTGGTCACAAGGAGTTCTTCCACAGCCGTGGAAATCTGCCATTGTTCTTCCTTTCCGCAAACCGGGTACTACGGGACATGAAGCCTCCCACTATCGTCTCATTGCTCTTACCAGTGCAGTTTGCAAAGTGATGGAACGCCTGGTAAATAGACGTTTAGTGTGGTGTTTAGAGACACACAACAGTCTCTCCACTTGTCAATATGGCTTTCGTAAGGGACGTTCTACCATAGACCCCTTACTACGCTTGGATACGTATGTTTGTAATGCCTTTGCAAATAACCACTCAGTTATTGCCATATTTTTTGACATTGAGAAGGCATATGACACAACTTGGAGGTATAATATTTTGGCCCAAGCCCACTCCTTAGGCCTCCGAGGCAATCTACCATCCTTCCTTAAGAACTTTTTAACTGACAGACGTTTCCATGTTCGGGTTAATGTGCTCTCTCCAGACTTTATCCAAGCTGAAGGTGTCCCCCAAGGATGTGTTCCGAGCACAACACTTTTTCTCCTTGCTAAAAATGATTTGGCCTCTAGTCTTCCATCAAATATTTGGTCATCACTCTATGTTGATGACTTTGCTATTGCCTGTGCAGGCGCTGACTGTCACCTCATTACAGTTTCTCTCCAGCATGCGGTCGACCGTGTTTCCAGTTGGGCCACCATGTATGGATTTAAATTTTCCAGTACCAAAACTCACCAAATTACCTTCACTAGATGCTCTGTCATCTCCGATCATCCTTCGTACCTCTATGGCTCCCGTATCCCTGAACGTGATACAGTCAGGTTTCTGGGCCTCCTCTTTGACCGTAGGTTATCCTGGAAACCTCACATTACCTCTCTGAAGGCAACTTGTCACAGCCGGCTGAACCTTCTTAAAACCCTTGCTCATCCTTCATGTGGAGCTGATCGTCGAACTCTCCTTCGCCTACATTCCACCCTCATTTTATCGAAACTTGATTATGGTGACCAGATCTATTCAGCGGCCTCTCTTGCTACTCTCTCTATCCTTAACCCCATTCATCACCAAGAATTATGTTTATGCTTTGGTGCTTTTGCTCTTCCCCTGTTGAGAGCCTCTATGCAGAAGCGAACGTTCCGTCCTTATCCGATTGCCGTGATGCCCATTGCCTTCGCTACTATGTACGCTCTCATGATCTCCGCAATCCTTCCATTTATAGAATGGTCACTGATATTAGTAGATATTCTTTATTTGTTTGCCACCCTTGTTTACTCCATCCCTTCTCTCATTGCCTACATTCGCTCTTGTCTTCTCTTCAATTACCACCTTTCTATGTTCAAGTAGCATCTCACTTTTCCCTACCCCCCTGGGAAGTTCCAGCTGTTCGAGTCTGTTCTTTATCTCTCCCTTGCTCGAAAGCCCAACTGTCTACGGTCGCTTCCCGCTCTCTTTTTCTTGACCACTTCTACTCTCATTCTCATGCCATTGCAATGTACACAGATGGCTCTAAGCCTTCTGACGGCGTAGGATTCGCAGCAATGTTTCCAGACAGCATCGTACGAGAGCATTTACTATCTTCGGCAAGTATTTTTACTGCTGAATTGTATGCCATTCTTGCAGCACTTATCCATATTGCATCTATGCCTGTGTCATCATTTGTGATTGTCTCAGACTCCCCTAGTGCTTTACAGGTTATACAGAAATTTGATACACCTCACCCCTTAGTCCTCCGTATCCAACTTTGGCTACGCCGCATCTTTACCAAGCATAAAGATATTGTTTTTTGTTGGGTCCCTGGTCATGTTTACGTACAGGGCAATGAACAGGCAGACACTGCTGCATCGTCAGCAGTACATGACCTACCAGTTTCATATAGAGGTATTCCATTTAGGGACTATTTTGCTGCACTAGCTACCCACCTTCACACCCGTTGGCACAACGGTGGTCTACTATGCTCGATAACAAACTTCAATCTATTGAACCGAGTATAGGTTACTGGCCGTCTTCTTGTCACCACTGTTGAGGTTGGGAGACTACTCTCTCCCATCTTCGCATTGGCCATACTCGTCTTACTCGTGGATATCTCATGGAGAGGCGCCCTGCTCCTCTCTGTGAGAATTGTCAGGTTCCATTATCAGTCAGTCACATTCTGATAGACTGCCCACTTTATCAACGAGCACGCAGAATTTACCTCCGTCGTCGTCTTCGCTCCGCTGCTCTCTCTTCACCTTCCCTTCTTGCTGATGGACCCACCTTTCGTACTTTCTCATTGACTTTTTGACAACAACTGACTTACTTCACAAACTCTGATACCTTCAGCCCTTTCTACCTCAATCTCTTGCTGCCCTCTACCCCCGCACTATCCCCTGCCCCGCTGTTTTCTGTAACCTACTGATCATCCCTCCCCCCTTCTGCCACCCAATACCCTCGCTTCCTTCCCTACCCTGCAGCGCTGTATAGCCCTTGTGGCTTAGCGCTTCTTTTTGATAATAATAATAATAATAATGAGTGAGATACTGAAACCTCAGTATGACTGTGTTTAGCGAGTCGTATAATCAAACAAGATTGATAATTATTATGAATTTCTCAAGAACGAACCTCATAACCCTGCCAATATATGCCAAATTTCTGACATAACTCTAACTCCACTAAACTTTGAAAAACCAGTTGACAACCTGCCCAGACTCGTGGAGCTCCGTATTGATCAAGAACCGCAAGAAACCTCTTTTGCATGCCAAAAGTATGGTATGGAGAGGGAGCCTGGACAAAGGTTTCATCCCACGGGACCACTATAATATGGTCTTGAATGCACTGGAGGTCAAACAGAATGCACAAAATGTGTGGGGAAAAAAGTAACTAGAAAACTAGGCAGTTGGATCTTCAACTTTATAACAAATATAACACAAAGAGTTTAGTCAGAGGCTGTCATAGTGAAAAGCTCTCTTCCACAAGGTACAGTACTCTCCTTCATCCTGTTTCGCATTCTTATATCAGACATAGTCTGAAATGTAAACCGTAGCACCATGTCTTTTGTAGACGAAACTAGAATCAGCATGAGAGTGTCTTTCATTGAGGATACAGCAAATATCTAAGCCGTTATAAACCAAGTTTTCCAGTGGGTGTCAGAAAACAATATGATGTTCAATTAGGACAAATTTCAGTTACTCAGTAATGGAAAACTTGAGGAAATAAATAGTTAGAATGGAGTATACTACAGACTCTAACCACACAGTAGAACGAGAAAGTGAGGTGAAGGACTTGAGAGTGTTAATGTCAGAGGATCTCACCTTCGAGGATCACAACAGTGTCACTATCATTTCTGCGAGGAAAATAATATGATGGATAATGAGAACTTTCAAATCAAGAGGTGCCAAGCCTACGATGATTCTTTTTAAGTCATCTGTTCTCTTAAGGCTGGACTACTGCTGTATACTAACAGCACTATTTTAGGCAGTTGATATTGCAGATCTAGAGAATATCCAGAGAACCTTCACTGTAAGTATAAGTTTAGTCAAGCACCTTAATTAATTACCGGGAACGTTTGAAGTCTCTTACGTACTCCATGGAACGCAGATGAGAGATGCATCATAATCTACAACTAGATGGACTGGTCTCAAATCTGCACACAGAAATCATTCCCTACAAAAGCAAAAAAAAACTAAGCAGACAGTGCAAAAAGCTCCCCAGTGAAAAGAAAACACGATAAATATCTGGAGCCCAAGACTGTTCAACAGTCTCCCAACGTGCATAAGGAAAATTACTAATGGCTGCCTCAAGAGTGAACTGGATAGATACCTAAAATTAGTACGCGATCAGGCGGGCTGTGGTTCGTATGTTGCCTTGCGTGTAGCCAGAAGTAACAGTCTGGTTGATCAGGCCTTGATCCACCTGGAGGCCTGGTGAAGGATTGGACCGCGGGGGAGTTAACCCTCAAGGAAAAGGTTGGAGAAAAGGGCTAAAGAAGATTTTGAGTGCCAGGATCTTCGACATCCAACAGGCCAGAGTGAGCAAGTTATGTAAGACGAATGTGACGTATTGCTGCAGAGTGAGCAAGGTAACATTTACAAAGCGATTAAGAGATACCAGTTTGAATGTGAGAAATCGTGTATGTGAGAAGTACAATACCTGTACAGTGAAGGAGGGGCCAGAATATTGCAGTTGGTAGGGTTATCTGGTTTATAATGTGAGCATGCATCTCACAAGAATGAATGACAAAGAAAGTGTTTCCTCTCTTTTAGGTCCCCCTACATCAGTGGAAGAGGGGTCGAGGTGTTAAAAATTTTTTCTTAATAATAATAATAATAATAATAATAATAATAATAATAATAATAATAATAATAATAATAATAATAATTGTAATAGTAGCAGCAGCAGCAGTGGTCGTAGTAGTAATAGTAATAGTAAGTAGCAGCAGTAGCAGTAGTAGTATGATTATTTTATAAAAGATATTTATGATGAACTCCAAATTATGCACAATTAGTAACTAGATGCATTGTATGTCCTCAGCAGACTACGGGAGCGCTGGTGACATATGAAGTGATCCTGCTGCAGCTGAATACTGGTGCACCTCCATAATCACTCTCATCAACACTGGTGCACCTCCATCACTACTCTCCTGAACACTGGTGCACCTCCACCATCACTCATGAACACTGGTCCAAGTCCACCATCACTCATGAACACTGGTCCAAGTCCACCATCACTCATGAACACTGGTCCAAGTCCACTCTCGCTCTCTGGAACACTGGTCAAACTCCTCTCTTGCTCATTTGAATACAGGTCTTACTCCACTCGCTCTTCTGAAGACAGGTCCATCTCCTCAGTCGCTCTCCTGAACGCTGATTCACCTCTTCCCTCAGTTTCATGAGCAGTGGTCCACCTCTACCCTGGCTCTCTTGTACTCTGGTCCACCTCCTACTTCTCTCTTCCTGACACTGGTAAACCTCCACTCTATATTGAACACTGTTCCTCCTCCCCTCTCACTCTTTCGAGCGCTGTTCCTCTTAAATGCTCCGAAGGATGGCTTACCAATAGAAAGCAAATGGGGTCAAGTCTGATTTGGGATCAGTCACTAGTGGCGTTCCACAAGGATTAGTTTTAAGCCCATTATTGTTCATAATTTACGTTAATGACCTTGATGAGGGAATTGCAAGTGACATGAGTAAATTTGCTGATGATACAAAATAGGCCGAATAATTGATTCTGAAGAGGATACCAGTGTACTCAGGAGGATTTCGACAAATTCATGTCTTGGTCTGAAAAGTAGCAGATGCGTTCAATGTGGACTAGTGTAAAGTCCTAGTCCTTGAGAATGAAAACATCCCTCGAAGTTATAATCTCTTTGATGTAGAGCGTCAACTCACAGAATATAAAAAAGACTTGGGAGTCATAGTAAGCAGAAATTTAAAGCCAAGACAACAGTGAATATCAAAATGGCGTACAATACCGACAGGTTGGTAAGTAAGACACATAGGCAACAGTTAGGCATCTTTATTCCGTGCTAAAGGAATAACAGGAAAAGTCGGTCGATGGATCTATAATTTCCTCACTAACAGAACACAGAGAGTAGTCGTCAACAGAGTAAAGTCCGAGGCAGCTACGGTGAAAAGCTCTGTTCCACAAGGCACAGTACTCGCTCCCATCTTGTTCCTCATCCTTATATCCGACATAGACAAGGATGTCAGCCACAGCACCGTGTCTTCCTTTGCAGATGACACCCGAATCTGCATGACAGTGTCTTCCATTGCAGACACTGCAAAGCTCCAGGCAGACATCAACCAAATCTTTCAGTGGGCTGCAGAAAACAATATGAAGTTCAACGATGAGAAATTTCAATTACTCAGATATGGTAAACATGAGGAAATTAAATCTTCATCAGAGTACAAAACAAATTCTGGCCACAAAATAGAGCGAAACACCAACGTCAAAGACCTGGGAGTGATCATGTCGGAGGATCTCACCTTCAAGGACCATAACACTGTATCAATCGCATCTGCTAGAAAAATGACAGGATGGATAATGAGAACCTTCAAAACTAGGGAGGCCAAGCCCATGATGACACTCTTCAGGTCACTTGTTCTATCTAGGCTGGAATATTGCTGCACACTAACAGCACCTCTCAAGGCAGGTGAAATTGCCGACCTAGAAAATGTACAGAGAACTTTCACGGCGCGCATAACGGAGATAAAACACCTCAATTATTGGGAGCGCTTGAGGTTCCTAAACCTGTATTCCCTGGAACGCAGGAGGGAGAGATACATGATTATATACACCTGGAAAATCCTAGAGGGACTAGTACCGAACTTGCACACGAAAATCACCCACTACGAAAGCAAAAGACTTGGCAGACGATGCACCATCCCCCAATGAAAAGCAGGGGTGTCACTAGCACGTTAAGAGACCATACAATAAGTGTCAGGGGCCCGAGACTGTTCAACTGCCTCCCAGCACACATAAGGGGGATTACCAACAGACCCCTGGCAGTCTTCAAGCTGGCACTGGACAAGCACCTAAAGTCAGTTCCGGATCAGCCGGGCTGTGGCTCGTATGTTGGTTTGCGTGCAGCCAGCAGCAACAGCCTGGTTGATCAGGCTCTGATCCACCAGGAGGCCTGGTCTCAGACCGGGCCGCGGGGGCGTTGACCCCCGGAACTCTCTCCAGGTAAACTCCAGGTACACAGTAGGCTTCTTCATTCAAGTACAGAAAGTAGGCAGGAGCATTAAAGATGTGAAGACGATGCAATCAGTCCATTACCCTTAAATACGTTGATTTGAGGTTGTCAGTGCCTCAGCCTTCAAAATTTACATCCGCAGGTCTATTACGTCTTTTTAATCTTGTTTGGTCACAGGGAATTCTTCCCCAGCTGTGGAAAACTGCTGTAGTTCTGCCTCTTCCTGAACCGGATATTTCGGGCAATGATGCCTCCCAATATCGACTCATTAGTCTTACTGGTGCAGTTTGCAAGTTGATGGAACGTTTAGTAAATAGACGTTGAGTGTGGTATTTGGAGACACAAATTAGTCTTCCCACTCGTCAATTTGGCCTTCGTAAGAGCTGCTCCACTACTGACCCCCTAATTCCGCTCCGATACTTATGCTTGTAATGCCTTTGATAGTAAACACTCGTCTATCACAGTGTTTTCTGATCTTGAAGAAGCCTATAACACTACTTGGAGATATAATATCTTGTCCCAAGCTCATTCCTTAGGTCTCCAGGGCAGTCTGCCATTTTCCTGAAAGGTTTTTGTCTCAAAGATACTTCTGTGTTTGGGTTGATAATCTGCTTTTCCCTGACTATATCCAGGCTGAAGGTGTCCTCTGAAATGTGTACTTGGCACTCTTTTTCTACTAGCTATTAATAATCTGGCCTCTGTTCTCCATCTAATATTTGGTCATTACGTTATGTTGATGAGTTTGCTACAACTTGTGCAGGTACTAACTTCCACCTAGTAGCCGCCTCTCTCCAGAATGCTATAAAATGTGTTTCCCATTGGGTCACTCTTCATTGGTTTAAATTTTCTGGTACTAAAACGCACCGGATTGCTTTAACTAGACGTTTTGTTACTTCTAATACTCAGTTATACCTGTTTGGTTCCCAGATCCCTGAGCGTGACACGGTCGGATTTCTCTGTCTTCTATTTGATTGCCTGCTGTTCTGGAAACCTCACATTCCTACCTGAAGGTTCAGCCACAGCCGGTTGAACCTCATTAAAACTCTCGCTCACCTTTCTTGACGGGCGAATCATCGAACTCTCCTTCGACTTCACTCAGCCCTAATTCACTAGATTACAGTGATCCGATATATTCTGCGACCTATCCCGCAACCTTTTCTAAACTTGATCCAATTCATCATCAGGGATTACGTTTGTGTCTAGGTGCTTTTCGTTCCTCCTCTGTGGAAAGCCTATATGCAGAGGCGAATTTAAACCTTTGAACGATCGGCGTGATGCCTAATGCCTCCGATCCACGATTCTTCTACGTACAGAAAAGTAACGGACGTTAGTAAAGGTCCATTATTTGTTCGCCGCTCCTGTTTTCTTCCTCCCTTTTCTCTTCGTCTTCACTCTCTCTTGGCTTCTCTTCATTTGCCCCCTGTATATGTTCATTTAGCATCTAACTTTTCTCTCCTCCCTTGGGAGGTTCCGGCAGTTCGAGTATGTTTGAGAGGAAGCTCAAATTCCTACAGTTGTTTCTTGTTCCCTTTTTCTTAACCACTTACAGTCTAATTCTTATGCCGTTGCAGTTTATACTGATGATTCTAAATCCTCTGATGGTGTTGGGTTTGCAACATTGTTCCCGGACAGTGCTGTACTAGGTAATTTATTAGACTTGGCTAGCATTTTCACAGCAGAACTCTAAGCAGTTCCCATAGCGATTATACGTATTGCTTCCAGGTATACCTGGAGTCTACCTAGAGGGCATTCCGGGGATCAATGCTCCCGCGGCCCGGTCCATGACCAGGCCTCCCTGTGGATCAGGGCTTGTTCAACTAGGCTGTTACTACTGGCCTCACGTAGTCCAACATACCAACCACAGCCCGGCTGATCCAGCACTAACTTTAGGTATCTTTCCAGTTCCCTCTTAAAGACAACCAGGGGTCTATTGGTAGTTCCTCTTATGGCTAGTGGGAGGCTGTTGAACAATCTTGGGCCCCGGACATTTATTGTGTTTTATCTTAGTGTACTAGTAAAGCCCCTACTTTTCACTGGGGTATGTTGCATCGCCTGCCAAATATTTTGCTTTCGTAGGGAGTGATTTCTGTGTGAAGATTAGGAACTAGTCCCTATAGGATTTTTCAGGTGTAAATTATGATGTATCTCTCTCGCCTGTGCTCCACTGAGTACAAGTCAAGTGCTTCCAGGCGTTCCCAGTAGTTGAGGAGTTTGACGGAACTATTATGTGCAGTAAAGGTTCTCTGTACATTCTCTAGATCTGCGATTTCACCTGCCTTGAATGAGAGGTTAGTGTAGAAGCAGTATTCCAGCCTAGAGAGAACAAGTGATTTAAAAAGGATCGTCACTGGCTTGGCATCTCTTGTTTTGAATGTTCTCATTATCCACCCAATCACTTTACTCACAGATGTGATAGTGGCACTGTTGTGATCCTTCACATTACTTTTCCGCTTTATTGTGTGATTAGAGTTTGTGGTATACTCAGTTCTAGTTATTATTTCCTCCATTTTTCCATAACGGAGTAGTTGGAATTTGAACATCATGTTGTTCTCCGTTGCCCAATAGAAGACTTTATTTATATCTCTTGGAGATTTACCGTGTCCTCAATGGATGACACTTTCATGCAGATCCTAGTATCATCTGCAAAGGATGATACGGTGCTATGGTTTACATCTCTGTGTCTGATATGAGGATGAAGAACAGGAAGGGGTCGAGTACTGTGCCTTGTGGAACAGAGCTCTTCACTATGGCAGCTTCCGATTTAATTGTTTACAACTTCTTTGTGTTCGATTCGTTAGAAGCTAAAGATCCATCTGCTAAGTTTGCCAGTTATTCCTTTAGCACGCATTTTGTGTACTATTACACCATGATCGCGCTTGTCAAAGGCTTTTGCTAAATCTGTGTATATTACATCTGCATTCTGTTTGTTTTCCGGTGCATACAACACCATATCATAGTAGTCCAGTAGCTGCGAGAGGCAGGAGCGACCTGCTCGGAACCCATGTTGCCCTGGATTGTGCAATTGTTGGGAATCCAAGTGGGACGTTAGACCTATTGGTCTATATTTCTTAGCTATTGCTATGCTGCCACCTTTATGGAGTAGGGCTATATCTGTTGTTTTTAGTGACTGTGGACTCTCATCTGTGTCCATGCTCCTTCTCCATAGAATACTTAAGGCCCACGAAAGGGGTTTCTTGCAGTTATTAATGAACGCAGAGTTCCACGAATCTGGGCCTGGGGATGAGTGCATGGGCACATTGTCAATGGCTTTCTCAAAGTCTAGTGAAGTTAGGTTTATGTCAGAAATTTGGCATACATTAACAAGGTTTTGAGTCTCATTAATGAAAAAATAATTTGGATTGTCGATCTTTAGACTGATTATTGACTCGCTAAACACAGAGTCGTAGTGAGATCTCAGTGTCTCACTTATTTCTTTGATGTCATCTGTGTAAATTCCATCTTGTCTGGGGAGGGACCCGATACTAGATGTGGTTTTACCTTGTTTTTGGCATATGATATGAAATATTTCGAATTTCTTTCAATTTAGCTAATCGCTTTTGGCTCCTCTTGTCTCTCTTGGATCCTGTGTGAATCCTTTAACTTTAATTCGGTAATTTTCCATTTTCATGGTTAGTGCTTCCTTCCGTGTTTCATATAATCTAGCATTATTTAGGAGCTCAGTGACTCTTTGCCTTCTTCTGTAGAGGGAGCGTCTCTCTCCAATTTACTTCTTCTCTTCTTTTTTCTTAGGGGAAAATGCCTTCAACATATTTCAGCTACCAGGTAGCTGATCTTCTCAAGGCACTGATTAAGGTCCATGTTATTTAAGATATCTTCCCAACATGTTCCATTTAGAACATGGTTTACCTGGTCCAAGTTGATGTTCTTATTGAAATTGAGTTTGGTGAAGGCACCCTCTTAGTTGTATGCTTTTGCTGAATTAGTTGTTTTTTATATTTTTATGTTTCTTACCAGGTCCTAGTTATTTGTGAAAATAAGGTCAAGTGTGTTCTCCAGTCTTGTTGGCTCCACTATCTGCTGACTTAGGGTGTTTTTATTGCAGAAATTCAGCAGCTCATGTGTGTATGACTTTTCATCTGATCTGTCTCCAGGGATTATTTCTGCTATAACATTATTTGCTACATTCTTCTGTTTTGCATGTCTTAGATTGAAATCATCACCAACCAGCAAGATGTTTGAGGATGGGGCTGGAAGGTTTTCTAGACAGTAGTCAATTTTCAATAGCTGTTCCTTGAATTGTTGGAAAGTTGTATCTGGTGGCTTATGTACAAGCACAATGACTAAGTTTTGGTTCCCGATCTTTAATGTTAGAACTTCAACTAAATCATTTGTGGTGTTCAGTATCTCCATGCAAATGCGCGACTCTTTTACATACAGGCCATCCTCCCCTTGTTGTCTGTTATTGCTGTCGCATCTAAAAAGAATGTAGCCAGTTATCCATATTTCATTGTCAAAGTGATCTTTTGCGTGGGTCTCTGTGAAGGCCGCAAACATCGCGTTTGACTCCCTTAAAAGTCCACCGATGAAAATTATTTTGTTGTTGGTGGATGGCTTAAGGCCCTGTGTATTAGCAAATATAAATGAAGTCGTGTTTCGTGTTTGTCGGGGAAAATTTGGTGTTGGCATCAGTAGTTGTGGTTGTGGAGGGACATGGAGGGCCAACAGCCCAACAAAGCTCCAAGGTGGTGGATTATTTTGGGTATTTCTACCTGTTTTCTTTCTTTTTTTCCTGCCACTAAAAAATCACTTGGACCTTAACATTCATGTAGTTTCTGTCTCCTTTAGGGCTTTGCAAGCTATCAAAAAATTAATTCGCCTTATCTCCTACTTCTTCTTATACAACTTTGGTTGTGACGCATTTCTAGCAAAAATAATGAAATCGTTTTCTGCTGGGTTCCTGGTCTACCTGGAGTCTACCTGGAGGTTATTCCGGGGATCAACGCCCCCGCGGCCAGGTCCACGACCAGGCCTCCCGGTGGATCAGGGCCTGATCAACCAGGCTGTTACTGCTAGCCGCACGTAGTCCAACGTACGAACCACAGCCCGGGTGATCTGGCACCGACTTTAGGTATCTGTCCATCTCCCTCTTGAAGGCAGCCAGGGGCCTATTGGTAATTCCCCTTATGCTTGTTGGGAGGCTGTTGAACAGTCTTGGGTCCTGGACACTTATGGTGTTTTCTCTTAGTGTATCAATGGTGCCCCTACTTTTAATTGGGGGTATTTTGCATCGCCTGCCCAGTCTTTTACTTTCGTAGGGAGTGATTTCTGAGTGCAAATTCGGAACTATTTCTTCTAGGATTTTCCAAGTGTAGATTATAATATATCTCTCTCTCCTGCGTTCCAGCGAGTACAAGTCAAGTGCTTCCAAGCGTTCCCAGTAGTTGAGGTGCTTGATAGAACTCATAAGTGCAATAAAGGTTCTCTGTACACTCTCTAGATCTGCAATTTCACCCGCTTTGAACGGAGATGTTAATGTACAGCAGTATTCCAGCCTAGAGAGAACAAGTGATTTGAAAAGGATCATCATTGGCTTGACATCTCTTGTTTTGAACGTTCTCATTATTTATCCTATCATTTTCTATGCGTTTGTGATCCTGGCACTGTTGTGATCCTTGAAAGTGAGATCCTCAGACATTACACTCCAAGGTCCCTTACATTATTTTTCCGCTCTATTGTATGGCCAGAGTTTGTAGTATACTCAGTTCTAGTTATTATATCCTCCAGTTTTCCATAACGGAGTAGTTGGAATTTGTCCTCACTGGACATCATATTGTTTTCCGTTGCCCACTGGAAAACTTGGTTTATATCTTCTTGGAGGTTAACCGCGTCCTCAATAGATGCAGATACTAGTATCGTCTACAGAGAATGATACGGTGTTGTGGATTACATCTCTGTCTATGTCTAATATGAGGATGAGGAACAGGATAGAGGCGAGTACTGTGCCTTGTGGAACAGAGCTCTTCACTATGGCAGCTTCCAATTTAACTCTGTTGACCACTACTCTTTGTGTTCGATTGGTTAGGAAGTTGATGATCCATCTCCCCACTTTGCCAGTTATTCCTTTAGCACGTATTTTTTGTGCTATTACGCCATGATTGCAACTAGTCAAACGCTTTTGCAAAGTCTGTGTATACTATATTTGTATTCTGTTCTTCTTCCAGTGCATCCAAGACCATATCATAGTGATCCAGTAGTTGCGAGAGGCAGGAGCGACCTGCCCTGAACCCACGTTGCCCTAGATTGTGCAGTTTTTGGGAATCCAGGTGGTTTGCAATTATGCTTCTTAGCACTCTTTCAAAGATTTTTATGATATGGGACGTTAGAGCTATTGGTTTATAGTCCTTAGCTAATGCTTTGCTGCACCTTTTGGCGTGGGGCAATGTCCGTTGTTTTTAGTGACTGTGGAATTTCACCCATGTCTAAGCTCCTTCCCCATAGTATACTTAGGCACATGAAAGGAGTTTCTTGCAGTTCTTAATGAACACAGAGTTCCACGAGTCTCGGCCTGGGGCTGAGTGCATGGGCATGCTGTCAATGGCTTGTTCAAAGTCTATCGGAGTTAGGGTAATGTCGGAAATCTGGCATACATTGATGGAGTTTTGAAGCTCATTCATGAAGAAATCATTTGGATTGTCGATCTTCAGACTGATTAGTGGCTCACTAAACACAGAGTCACACTGGAATTTCAGTATTTCACTCATTTCCTTGTTGTCATCTATGTAAGTTCCATCTTGTCTGAGCAAGGGCCCGATACTAGATGTGGTATTTGCCTTGTTTTTGGCATATGAAAAGAAATATTTCGAATTTCTTTCAGTTTCATGTGGATGTTCAGAGAAATAAACAAGTGGTCTCTGCTGCACGGTCAATGGTACATGACCTTCACGTTTCAGACTATTTTGCTGTAATATCTAACCACATTTGCAACCTTTGGCAACAAAATTAGTCTGAGGTGATTCAATACAAATTATATTCTATCAAACTGTTTTCAGGATTCTGGTTTTCTTATCATCAGTGTCATGGTTGGGAGACTACTCTTTCCTATCTTCGCATCGGGCACACACGTCTCACTCATGGGCATCTCATGGAAAGGTGCCCAATTTCACTCTGTGAGAATTGTCAGTTTTGATTTCAGTATGCTATATTCTACTGGACTGTTCTGTCTACTAGCGAGCACGCAGAATTTACCTCTGTCGTTACCGCTCTAACACCCTTTATCTTCCCTCCTCGCTGACGGCTCCACCTTTGACATAGATTCCCTCTTTGACTTTTTTGACAGCAACAGATTTATTACACAAACTTCGATTATATTTCCTTTAGCACTCCTCACCGACCTTATTAGCTCTACCTCTGTTATACTCTCCACCCTTGCTAGTCCAAGATCAAGCATATTAAACCTATAGCACACACTAGCCCTGCAACGTTGTATGACCCTTGTGGGTTTAGCGCTTAATATTGGATATTAAAATAAAAATAATCCTGTTTACCCCTTCCACCTCTTCAAGGGGGGCTCCTTGGCGTGGTGAAGTGGCTCTTGGTCTGAGGAATTAAACCTGTTGGTCTCCTTCCTCAGACCGAACCTAATTACCCCCCAATCCCCCTCCCTTTTTCTTTTCCTCCTCCTCTTCCCCATCCCTCCCTATTACCCTTCCTCTTTTTGGCCTTTGTTTTTTTTTCCCACAGGCACGCTAGTTCCTGGGTAGGGGAAAGGGTACTGGGGTTCATCCCATTCCGTTGAGGTTCTTGGCGGTGGTGTAGTTTCCGTGGAATCTGGATCGCCTGGGGATGTCCCAATCCCTCTCCGGTCTCCCGGGGAGTGGCTTTGGGTATCTTTCGGGCAACGGGTGTATCTCTGGAGGCTGCCTTTCCGATTCTGGGGGTGGTGGCCAAAGGAGGTATGCTTTGTGGCGGATTTCCGGCCGCCCTCTCTTTTGTCCACCGAGGTAGCTCGGCAGATGTGAGGTTGCTATCCCAGATTGCTGGTTTACTGTCATGATGGGTAGAGTATGGCACGGGTTCCATGCTGCATCTGCTCTACTTGCGGTGCTGAGGTCCTCTTGGGCACGGAGGGAGATTTCTGGCCCTCTCATTCCTCCCAGGAACTATCCCTCCCCAGTCCCCCCTTTTTTTATTCTTTTTTTTATTTTTATTTTCTTTTCTTCTTTTTTTCTTAAAAACAAAAAGAAAGAAGTAACCTAACCATGGAAGCCCTAGTCCATGAACCTGCTACCCCTGGGCCCCTTCTTGATAAGGTACCCCGTTCTGACCCCGCCTGGTCTTTGGACCACTCTTCTGACACTCCTAATGCCTCTATCCTCTTGCTGGTGCTGACACCTCAGGTACTGAGGTCTCGACTGACTCTTTCGATGTATCTGACCTCCGCTTTCCTTTGACTATGCTTCCGGCCTCTCCCTCTACGGTGCGGCAATTTTCGAATCGCTGGCCCGTTCCACGTCAGATCAACTCTGGTCCTACTCCTAAATGCCAACGACAGTTACCTGCTGATGATACTTCTCCACCTCGTTCTTCTCAGAAAAGATCAACACATCATGCACTCCCTTTCCACGCTCAGTTTCAGAATGCACAATGGACTAAATTCTTCACTTTACGACCAACTTCCTCTATTGCCTATCTTTCTGACCATAGTATTGGCAAGGCACTCCTATGCCATGTTGGTAAAGATATTTCTTTTCATGCTCTTAAGAGTGGTATGCGCATCATCACTGTACAGAACGCTACCCAAGCTCATGATCTTTCTCTTCTTTCCCATACCGATACTGTTCCTGTCACTATTGAAAAACATCATTCACTCAATTCTTGTAGTGGTACCGTCATTCTGCCCCATACCATAGTTCAACAAAATTTCCAGACAAGTGGCAATGACATTCTTGAACAGCTGGAACTCCAAGATCTCCCAATCCTCAAGGTAGACACTTATGTTCTTCCTGCCCGAGGGCGGAGACGATACCCTAGCAATGTGGCTCATTTAACAGTCGTGAACTCCCATCCTCAGTTTGTGTAGCAGGACATCGGTTACAAGTTCGAAAGGTGATCCTTACACCGCAACAGTGTAGAAATTGCTGGCGATTTGGCCATCCAGCGAAATATTGCAGATCTATAGCCGAATGCCCAGTCTGTGGTACTGATGACCATTCTAATACGTCTTGCAATCGACCTCCCTCTTGCCTTAATTGTCACGATGCTCACCCTTCGTACTCTCGCCGTTGCCAAGTCTATTTAAATGAGCGGGAAATCCGTTATCTCAAAGAGGCAGAAGGTCTCCCTTATGCCATGGCAGTTCTCATCTCTGCCTTCAAGGGAGACTACCCCGTGTTTCTTATTCCCATGCTTCAAAATGTCCCCCCACTTCTGGGGTCCCATCTTCTGCAGCCTCCTCTGTGGTTACCCCTCCCATAGTCACTCCTGTATCTAATTCTTTTGCTGTCCTGGGCTCAGACGTCCCTACTTCAATGCCTCAGTCTGTTCTCGCTTCTTCGTGTTCTCCCTCACAAGCCTCGGTGTCGACGAGATCTCGTACGACACCTCCTCCCAATCGTCCCTCTACTTCTCAGAAGTCAAAAAAAAGCTCCTTTAACCCCTCGTTCCCTTCTTTTACCTCCTCATTTTACCTTCCCTGTCTCTGTACCTGGTTCTTCCCCTCTCACTGGCTCTGTTACAAGTGTAGAGGTTCACCCTCTTCCTAGTACTGTACCTTCTTCCCCTGTTCCCTCCCAAGTTTCTTCCTCTTCTGCCACCTCCCAGGTTTCTGTCTCTTCTGTCCCCTTCCACGCTTCTTCTCCAGTTCCCTCCACCCTTTCGCTTCCCCCCTACCTTGGTACAGTCCATTACAGTTTCAATCTTTACTCATCCTCCCCCTTCCATCTCCATTATTGTCTCCCATACGACGTCTTTTAATTCCAAAACACTTCAAGCAATCTCTGAATATATTGCAGAGACCAAACCATCAATGGACACTGATCCACCCTCTGTTCCTTCTCTCTCCTCTCCTCCATCTGTGCAACTCCTTTCTTCGCAGCGCACCGTTCCTTTGCTGCTTGAACGTTTTCCGCTGCCACCGCATGTAGACTTTTCTAACCCCCCTAGTCCGTAGGAACCCTTACCTATGGATTTCAGGTATCTTTATCGTTGCCAAACATGGCCTATTTGCAGTGGAATATATGCGGCCTCAGGGGTAATCGGGGTGAGCTTCAGATGTTACTCTCCCCTGTTGGTGTTTGCTTACAGGAACCAAAATTACACTCTGCTGTTATCTATCCCATCTCAGGCTATAATTTATTGTATTCTTCGGAGCCTTTTCCTGATGGGACCTTTAATGAAAGTGCCCTTCTTCTACACACTGATATTCCATACCATCAGCTATTTGTTCGTACTTCGCTGCATTACACAGCAGCCCGTATCCACTTGCATAGGTGGTATACGCTCTGTTCTTTATATCTCTCTCCTTCTCGGTCATTATCTAACCCGGATATTGCCTTTCTTGTTTCGTCATTACCGCCACTGCTTCTGTTACTTGGCGATTTTAATGCCCATCATTTCCTCTGGGGAAATTCTCACAGTGATTCCCGTGGCATTCAGTTAGAGGCTTTTCTTGCTACCCACCCCCTACATGCTTTAAATACAGGTACTCGCACCCATTTTGATCCTCGGACTCACACTCTCTCTTGCATCGATCCCATTAGCCTCTTGGGACGGGGATGGCAGACCAGAGAGGCCTAGCTTCTCCCTACGAGCCCCGTGAGGGCGAGGAATATGGCTAGGCCTGGGAACAGTTGGTCCCAAAGATGAGGGGGTACTTGTACCTCCACCAATGGGAGACTTAGGTCTCAGACACTCC
This sequence comes from Cherax quadricarinatus, assembly GCF_026875155.1. Lineage (NCBI taxonomy): Eukaryota > Metazoa > Arthropoda > Malacostraca > Decapoda > Parastacidae > Cherax > Cherax quadricarinatus. The sequence continues at coordinate 56,463,771 of NC_069419.1, forward strand.
CAAGACAGGGAGCAAAGACAGGGCCACCACTTGGAAAAGGCCCGGGGCAGGAGAATACCGGCGAATCTTTAATAATAATAATAATAATAATAACAAGCTAAGTTTTAATGAAGCCATCAACAGTAAAAGTTTGAAGCCGATTAGAAAAAAAAAAACATTCTCCAGTTGATCTGATACCAACGATTCCAAGTTTCTTAACTATTTCAGAAAAAAATTATATTTATACCTACTCTAACTAAACTCATGGGGTGTCACCCTTCTTATAAAATACGTCGTTAATAATATTTTGAAGCCAATCAGATGAAGCATCATTATTTACTGAATAAAATAATTAATATCACTGTTTATTCAATGAATCTGACAAATTTGGACTTATGGTTCAACGTGAGTTTGGTGTTCAGAAAAAAAACACCACCGATGAAAAGTTTTTGTTTGCATTTTACTGTATCAGGGAACATGTCTGCACGTCAACGAAACTTGACAGGTACTGTCCTGGTCTTAGATGTATCACCCATTAAATGTTGAAGCTGTTCAGAAGAGGTAAACTGAAAATTATTTAACGTGATTTTACGGGAATAAAAATTTCACGCTATTTTACACATAAAAGGTTCCTTGACGCTGGTGAGGGGCTCTTGATCTGGGAAATTTGATTTGTGCTCCAGTTCCCCAAATTGAGTCTGAATACCTTCCATCCCCCCATAGGCACTGTATAATCCCTACGGGTTTAGCGCTTCCCATGATTAGTAGTTAACACATAAAATTTTCGAATTTGCACCTACACAATTTCACTCTCCGCTGTCGTCGATTTTTTTGGCTCGTTTTTTGTAACGTATGAAGCAACGGCGCTGAGGGTTGAAGAGGTTATTCTAGCCTTTACAGGATGAACATAAGAAGATAAAAAATAAGGAGCACTGCAGCAGGCCTAATGGCCTATGCTAGGCACGTCCAGATCACATCCACTTATGAAGGAAGGAGCACAGCTGCAACCTACTAGCCCCAGCTAAGCTAGTCCAACTCACACCCACCTATTCATGTACCTGTCTAAGCTACTCAATGATTCAGCCTCATTAACATTACACGGAAGTTTATTCGACTCATCCACAATTATAGTATCAAACCAATGCTTTTTTATATCCTCTGTAAATCATTTTTTTTCCACCTTGAACACATTACTGCGAGTCTTGTCTTGGTTTGACATTTTTAGCACGTTATTACATCCCTTTTATTTATTCCTATTTTCTACTTATGCATTTTATTCATATCCTCTCTAATTCTACGCCTTTCTAGAGAGTGCAGGTTTAGTGCCCTCAGTCTGTCATCGTAAGAAATATTTCTTGTATATGGGATTAAATTTGTCATCTTTTTCTGCACTTTTTCCAGCACATTTAAATTCATTCTTTACTACGGTGACCAAAACTGTGCAGGATAATTTAAATGAGGCTTAACCAGGGATATGTATAAGGAACGGAAAAATAACTTGAGGACTCCTGTTATTTACTTCTTGATATAAAGCCATGAATTCTGTTAGCTTTATTGTGAACACTTACGCACTGTTGTCGTGGTTTTAGATTACTGCTAACCAGTACTCCTAAATCTTTCTCGCATTCAGAGTGATTATGATCTTCATTATTTAGTTTATAAGTGCCATGGTTATTTTCTTTTCCAAGATCTAGAACTTTGCATTTGTCTATATTAAACTTCATCTCCCACTTCTTCGACCACTGCATCAGTATATTCAGATCTTCCTGTAGCGCTCTAATGACTTCGTCAGAATTAATTCGACGGCCTATTTTGGTGTCATCAGCAAGCTTGCTTTATGTACCTACATCCATCATTCATCATCTAAGTTATTTATGTATATTGTGAACAACAAAGGGCGCAACACCGACTCCTGTGAAACACCTCTTGTGACGCTTTCCCTTTCTGATTTCTCCCCATCTATTCGTACTCTCTGATGCCTATCTGTCAACCACGCCTCCATCCGGGAAAAAAATGATCCTCTTATCCCGTGTGTCTCTGCTTTCCTAAACAATCTATGTGAGGAACTCCATCAAAAGTCTTAATGAATACATATGCAAAATATCATATTCATTACTATGATCTACCTCCTGAAATACCTTAGTGAAAAAAGTTAGCAAATTCGTAAGACAGGAAAGCTCTTTTGTAAAACCATCCTGAGGTTCACTGATCAATTATGTCTTAAGGTGGCTTCGAATAGCCTCGGCAATTATTGATTCCACCAATTTTCCCTACATTGGAGGTTAGGCTTATTGGTCTATAGTTCGAAGCTACCGCTTTGTAGAAATGTATCACATTTGTTATTTTCTGGCATTATACTAGTATTGTAGTAAGATGTTGAAAAGACTAGACTTACAATCCTTTATAACTGTTGAGAACGGTTCGTCAGGGACGGGGATTTGTTAGGTCTTAATTTATATATTAGTCTGAGAACCATTTCACTAGTGACTTGGATCGTCCACAACTTATTTTCGTCCTGATGTACATTTTTTTTCTGAAATTTATCTTGTATTTTTCCTCTTAATAACTGAGAGGGAAACAATGAAGATTGTACTCATATCTTCGTCACTGTCAGTGAGCTTATCTGAACAACTTTTACGTGGGCCTATCTTCTCTGTGTACTTGTGTACTTGAGAGAAACCTTTTGGGTTAACCATTGAATCTCTAATTCCTTTTTTATTTCTCTTGTCAATTAAATATATTGATTAACTTAAGTGTCCCTCTCCTCTTTTGATTAGCCTGTAAATTCCTCTCTTTTGACTTATGGTATGATTTAATCTATTGGTTATTCATTTACGATCTTTTTATTTTACCTAATTTCCCTATATGAAGCATAAGTAACCTGGACGGCCTGAAAGTCTCCCTCCAGCCTTCATTGTCGTTTAAATATTCGTTGTGCAGTCACAAAAAAAAAAAAAAAAAAAAAAAAAATTGCAACTTGTATATTTACTACCAAATCAGAGTCATGTACTTATATATCAGTTATATCTATGTGACTCTAATGGGTTAGTATTATACCCCTTCAAGAATATTTTATTATTCCATATTCACTTTTTAAATTGCACCAAAGTGGTTGGGCCACTTACCTTTAATATCCTACCTCACTCCCCCCATCCCACCCTTTTCCAATGTTTCTATCCTTACCCATCCTTATTCCTTACCCATCTTACCAAAGACTCTGCTCATAAGAATCGAATCGAATCGACTTAGTTGTAGTTATTAAGGCTGGTGTGAACGGGTTCAACAATTTCATTAATAGGACACGTAAACATACAAGATGTTCCAAGAATATGGGGCTCGTTACCGTACACAAGCGATGTAAAATTTGGAGGTGACTGGATCACGCGTTCTCGAGTTATGAGCGTGTGTGTATCTTTAATCTCTTATAATATTGCATATGAATAGTATACAATACCGACAGGATGAACAATTAGACACATGTGCAACATCTGGGTATCTTTATATGTAGACTTTGCGCCATCCAGTGGCTTTATCAATACAATTCAAGGACATACTGCGAAGACCGTAGAGTTATATACAAAATACGAGGTAATCAGTCCCTCTGTCTAGGAGTGGTGATGAGCACCGAAGTCTTGAAGAATCTAAAGAACAGGCAGGAAATTTGTATTGATAAAACTGCTGGACAGCGAAAGATCTACATATAAAACTACCCAAATGTTGCACATGTGTCTAATTCTTATTAGTTAGTCACTCGGTGATACTTGGTAAGAGACTTTTTGTCAGTGTTCAGTGTCGAACAATGCCTTTTAATTTTCAATTTTGTCTCCCGTTTATGTAACGAATCCCAAACCAAGCAAATTATAGTGATTAATTTTATGGTTCTGCATAAAAAAACCTGCTCCAGGGTATCTCATTGATTCCTTACCCAGTCTTGGAAGGTCCCAAGCATGTCAACCATGTACGCCCATGTTAACTAATTTCTTTCAAGTGATAATATAAATCTTTGACATGTGCAATTGGAAAAAAATATTAATTTCTATAATTTATTAAAGGGTTCGTCCAGAAATTAGGCATAGAGCTTGAATATATTAAATTTAAATGTCCTAGTCAGTAATTTGGGTAGGACATTAGCTTTAGGCGAGTGGTCTGTAGGAGTATTCCTTCCTCTTCTCTGTGTTAAGTCGACTTGAGAAAGTGTTAAGAGTTTTGATACTTGCTCCAGAGCTTCCTAGAAAAAGGTGATTATTTCTCATAATTATTGTCAGTGAATTTTTATGGACTAAGCTGAACGTTTGTGACACGCTGTGTAGCTGAAATGGAATCGAATAAATGAGAACAGCGTGAATTTATCGACCCGTTTTTCCGTCTACCAGGAAAGTACCTTTCTGATATAATCTAATAGCCTACCAGGTACCCATTCACTGTGAATGGGACCATAAAGCTAATGCTGGTAGGACAGTTAATGTCAGGTATCTCTGACACTGTAATGCAAAACCAAATTATGAAGGCAAGTACTGTGTTAATTACAATATATTTCTTATGCATAATCACACAGTCCGTCATATCCTTGGTGTTGACTTTGTACTACGTTGGTTACACATCAGTCCTCTTTGTTTTTCATAACTAAGCTGCGGGTTACGGGAACTTTCTCATGAGATCCATGTGTGAGGTAGCAGGCACTAGAGGCAGGAAGCAGGCACTAGAGGCAGGAAGCAGGCACTAGAGGCAGGAAGCAGGCACTAGAGGCAGGAAGCAGGCACTAGAGGCAGGAAGAGGGCACTAGAGGCAGGAAGCAGGCACTAGAGGCAGGAAGCAGGCACTAGAGGCAGGAAGCAGGCACTAGAGGCAGGAAGCAGGCACTAGAGGCAGGAAGCAGGCACTAGAGGCAGGAAGCAGGCACTAGAGGCAGGAAGCAGGCCCTAGAGGCAGGAAGAGGGTACTAGAGGCAGGAAGCAGGCACTAGAGGCAGGAAGCAGGCACTAGAGGCAGGAAGAGGGCACTAGAGGCAGGAAGCAGGCACTAGAGGCAGGAAGCAGGCACTAGAGGCAGGAAGCAGGCACAGAGGCAGGAAGCAGGCGCTGGAGGCAGGAAGCAGGCACTAGAGGCAGGAAGCAGGCCCTAGAGGCAGGAAGAGGGCACTAGAGGCAGGAAGCAGGCACTAGAGGCAGGAAGCAGGCACTAGAGGCAGGAAGAGGGCACTAGAGGCAGGAAGCAGGTACTAGAGGCAGGAAGCAGGCACTAGAGGCAGGAAGCAGGCACTAGAGGCAGGAAGCAGGCACTAGAGGCAGGAAGCAGGCACTAGAGGCAGGAAGCAGGCATTAGAGGCAGAAAGCAGGCACTAGAGCAGGAAGCAGGCACTAGAGGCAGGAAGCAGGCACTCGAGGCAGGAAGAGGGCACTAGAGGCAGCAAGCAGGCACTAGAGCAGGAAGCAGGCACTAGAGGCAGGAAGAGGGCACTAGAGGCAGGACGCAGGCACCAGAGGCAGGAAGAGGGCACTAGAGGCAGGACGCAGGCACTAGAGGCAGAGCAGGCACTAGAGGCAGGAAGCAGGCCTAGAGCAGGAAGAGGGCACTAGAGGCAGGACGCAGGCACTAGAGGCAGGAAGCAGGCACTAGAGGCAGGAAGCGGGCACTAGAGGCAGGAAGCAGGCACTAGAGGCAGGAAGCAGGCGCTAGAGGCAGGAAGCAGGCACTAGAGGCAGGAAGAGGGCACTAGAGGCAGGAAGCGGGCACTAGAGGCAGGAAGCAGGCACTACAGGCAGGAAGCAGGCACTAGAGGCAGGAAGCGGGCACTGGAGGCAGGAAGCGGGCACTAGAGGCAGGAAGCGGGCACTAGAGGCAGGAAGCAGGCACTAGAGGCAGGAAGCAGGCACTAGAGGCAGGAAGCGGGCACTAGAGGCAGGGAGCGGGCACTAGAGGCAGGAAACAGGCACTAGAGGCAGAAGCAGGCACTAGAGGCAGGAAGCAGGCACTAGAGGCAGGACTCAGGCACTAGAGGCAGGAAGCAGGCATTAGAGGCAGGAAGCGGGCACTAGAGGCAGGAAGCGGGCGCTAGTGGCAGAAAGCAGGCACTAGAGGCAGGACGCAGGCACTAGAGGCAGGAAGCAGGCACTAGAGGCAGAAAGCAGGCACTAGAGGCAGGAAACAGCCACTAGAGGCAGGAAGCAGGCACTAGAGGCAAAAGGCAGGCACTAGAGGCAGAAAGCATGCACTAGAGGCAGAGAGCAGGCCCTAAAGGCAGGAAGCAGGCACTACAGGCAGAAAGCAGAAGCTACAGGCAGGAAGCAGGCACTAGAGGCAGAAAGTAGGCACTAGAGGCAGAAAACAGGCACTAGAGGCAGAAAGCAGGCACTACAGGCAGAAAGCAGGCACTAGAGGCAGGAAGCAGGCACTAGAGTTAGGAAACAGGCATAGAGCAGAGCACGCATAGAGGCAGAAGCAGGCACTAGAGGCAGAAGCAAGCACTAGAGACGAAAGCAGGCACAGAGCAGAAAACAGGCACTAGAGGCAGAAAGAGGCACTAATGGCAGAAAGAAAGGCACTAGAGGCAGAAAGCAGGCACTAGAGGCAGAAGAGCTAGAGGCACAAAGCGGGCAGAGAAGAAGCAGGCACTAGAGGCAGGAAGCAGGCACTAGAGGCAGAAAGCAGGCACTAGAGGCAGAAAGCAGGCACTAGAGGTAGAAAACAGGCACTAGAGGCACAAAGCAGGCACTAGAGGCAGGAAGCTGGCACTAGAGGCAGAAAGCAGGCACTAGAGGCATAAAGCGGGCACTAGAGGCAGAAAGCAGGCACTAGAGGCAGAAAGCAGGCACTAGAGGCAGAAAACAGGCACTAGAGGCAGAAAGCAGGCACTAATGGCAGAAAGCAGGCACTAGAGGCAGAAAGCAGGCACTAGAGGCAGAAAGCAGGCACTAGAGGCAGAAGCGGGCACTAGAGGAAGAAAGCAGGCACTAGAGGCAGAAAGCAGGCACTAGAGGCAGAAGGCAGGCACTAGAGGCACAAAGCAGGCACTAGAGGTAGAAAACAGGCACTAGAGGCACAAAGCATGCACTAGAGGCAGGAAGCTGGCACTAGAGGCAGAAAGCAGGCATGAGCATAAGCGGTAAGAGGCAGAAAGCAGGATAGCACATAGAGGCCTAGAGCACAAGAGGCACTAGAGGCACAAAGCGGGCACTATAGGCAGAAAGCAGGCACTAGAGGCACAAAGCAGGCACTAGAGGCACAAAGAAGGCATTAGAGACACAAAGAAGGCACTAGAGGCAGAAAGCAGGCACTAGAGGCACAAAGCGGGCACTACAAGCTTCGTTTGTTGGTTAATTCCTCCTGTATAGTGTGATTTTTTTCTGTTAAGACAAAAAAAAAAATTCACACTATATATGAAATTGCCGACTGAGCGCCGAGACGCTTCAGCGTCTTCGTGGGATATTCGAAGCTAAGCACAGGAAGCACTCAAAGAGTTATCGAAACCATTCCAAAACTCTTTGAATTGGTCTTATAACTTTGATCTGGAAATGCCATCAGGTGCAGGAAATTTGAAAAAGTTACGGTTCATCAACAATGAAAATCTAAAGCCCATCAAATGTGGCCTTATGAAGTAATTAGCAAAAAAAAAAGTTAAACTTTGGAGGGAGAGAGAAAATCAGTCCATCAAGGACAAGTATCATTACAGGGATACTGGATAATAACATTAATGGTTCCTCATCGCCTCGCACTCGTCATCACTTGTGCGCCTCCACTCTGGTTCTCCTGAACACTGGTTCTCTTCCACTCTCATTCTCCTGAACACTGGTTCTCCTGAACACTGGTTCTCCTCCTCTCTGGTTCTCCCGAGCACTGGTTCTCCTCCACTCTCACTCTCCTGAACACTGGCTCTCTTGAACATTGGTTCACCGCCACCCTCACTCTCCTGAAAACTGGTTCTCCTTCACTTTGGTTCTCCTAAACACTCGTTCACCTCCTCTTTGCGTCTCCTGAACATTGGTTCTCCCCCTCTCTGATTCTGCCGAACACTGGTTTACCTCCACTCTGGTTCTCTTGAACACTGGTTCACCTCCACATTCGTTCTACTGGACACTGGTTCTCCTCCACTCTGGTTCTCCTGAACACTGGTTCAGCTCCACATTGGTTCTCCTGAACACTGTTTTACCTCCACATTGGTTCTCTTGAACACTGGTTCTCCTGAATACTGGTTCTCCTCCTCTCTGGTTCTCCTGAACACTGGTTCTCTTCCACTCTCACTCTCCTGAACACTGGTTCTCTTGATCACTGGTTCTCCTGAACACAGGTTCTCCTCCTCTCTGGTTCTCCTGAACACTGGTTCTCCTCCACTCTCACTCTCCTGAACGCTGGTTCTGAAAATAAATGGTATAAAATTCCGACACAATGGAAACATAAGCACATATGCAGTTTAATGTGATCCTTTATTGACAACGTTTCGCCCACACAGTGGGCTTTATCAAGTCACAAACAGATCTACCTGGGGTGGAAGGTACGGGAGTATAAATACTCGCTTACCTTCCACCCCAGGTTGATCTGTTTGTGACTTGAGAAAAGCACGCTGTGTGTGCGAAACGTTGTCAATAAAGGATCACATTAAACTGCATATGTGTTTATGTTTCCAACACTGGTTCTCCTGAACACTGATTCACCTCCATTCTGGTTCTACTGAACACTGGCTCACTTCCACATTGGTTCTCCTGAACACCGGTTCTCCTCCTCTCTGGTTCTCCTGAACACTGGTTCTCTTTCACTCCCACTCTCCTGAAGACTGGTTCTCTTCCAGTCTCACTCTCCTGAATACTGGTTCTCCTGAACACTGGTTCTCTTCCACATTGGTTCTCTTGAACGCCGGTTCTCCTCCTCTCTGGTTCTCCTGAACATGGTTACTTCCACTCTCACTCTCCTGAAGACTGGTTCTATTACTCTTCACTCTCTTGGTTCTCTGAAACTGTTTCACTTCCACATGGTTCCTGAACATCTGGTTCACTCCAATTGGTTCTCCTGAACACTGGTTTTCCTCCCTCTGGTTCTCCTGAACACTGGTTCTCTTTCACTATCCTCTCTCGAATGGTTCTCTTCCACTCTACTTCCTTAACACGGTTCTCCTGAACACTGGTTCTCCTGAACACTGATTCACCTCCACTCTGATTCTACTGAGCACTGGTTCTCCTCAATCGGTTCTCCTGAACATGGTTCACTCCACATTGGTTTCCTGAACACCGGTTCACCGCCATTTGGTTCTCTGAACACTGGTTACTTCCACTTGGTCTCCTGAACACTGGTTCAACTTCCACATTGGTTTTCTGAACACTGGTTCCATGAACTGGTCTCCGAATCTGGTTCTCCTCCTCTCTGGTTCTCGGGCCATGGTTCTCCTAACTCTCACCTCTCTGAACATTGGTTCTCCTTGAACATGGTTCCCACTCTCACTCTTTGAAACACTGGTTTCATTCACTCTGGTTCTCATGAACATGGTTCACCTCCTCTCTGGTCTCCTGAACATTGGTTCTCCCTCTCTGGTTTCTCCTGAACACTGGTTACCTCCACTTTGATTTACTGGAACTGGTTCTCCTTGGTTCTCCTGAAACTGGTTCACTCCCATTGGTTCTCTGAAACACTGGTTTCAACTCCCTTGGTTCTCCTGAACACTGGTTCACTTCCCACTTGGTTCTCCTGAACACTGGTTCTCCTGAATACTGGTTCTCCTCCTCTGGTTCTCCTGAACACTGGTTCTTCACCTCTCACTTCTCCTGAACACTGGTTCTTGATCCACTGGTTCTCCTGAACACGGTTCTCTTCTCTTGGTTCTCCTGAACACTGGTTTCTCCTCACTCGTCACTCTCTTGAACATGGTTCTGCTGAACACTGGTTCCCTGATCACGTTTCTTACTGCTGGTTCTCCGAACACTGATTCACCTCCACTCTGGTTCTCTGAACATGGTTCTCCTCATCCGGTTCTTCTAAAACTGGTTCACCCATATTGGTTCTCCTGAACACTGGTTTACTCTACATGCTTCTCCTGAACACTGGTTCTCTTCACATGTTCTCTGAACACTGGCTTCTCCACTCTGTTCTGCTTAATACTGGTTCTCCTCCTCTCTCAACTCTCCTGAACACTGGTTCTCCCACTCTGGTTCTCCTGAAACTGGTTTCCTCCACATTGTACTCTAACATGGTTCACCTCTACATTGTTCCCTGAAACACTGGTTTCACCCCATTGGTTCTCTGAACAAGTCTCCTGAAACTGGGTTTCCTCGTCTCTGGTTCTCTGAACATGTTCTTCTTACATTTCATTTTTGATCAAAGGTTCTCTGAAAATGGTTTCTTCTCTCTCTGGTTCTCTGACACTGGTTCTTTTCACTTTCACTTTCTGATACTTGGTTCTCCCGAAAATGGTTCTTTCCTCTTGGTTCTCCGGAAATGGGTTTCCTCCCTTTTCACTTCATGAAACTGGTTTTCTGAACATTGGTTTACCTCCCTCCACTCTCCTGAAAAAATGGGTTTTTTACTTGGTTTTCCTAAAAAACTGGTTCACCCCCTCTCTCGTCTCCGACATTGGTTCTCCCCCTCTTGGGTTTTGTAAAACTGGTTCCCCCCATTGGCTCTCTTGAAAAAGGTTACCTACTTTGGTTTACTAACATGGTTCTTTTCCCTTTGGGTTTCCTGAACTTGGTTTACTCAAAGGGTTCTCTGAAAATTTTTCCTTTCATTGGGTTTCCGAAAAAATGATTCTCTTTAAAAACTGGTTCTATTCCTCTTGGTTTTCAAACCCGGTTCTCCTCCCCTTTGGTTTCCTGAAAATGTTTGCTCCCCTTGGTTTTCCTGAAATGGTTTTCCTCCCCTCCACTCTCCCGGCTTGGTTCCCTCACTCTGGTTTCCGAACATGGTTTTTCCTTTCCCTTGGTCATGAAACTGGTTCCCTCACTTGGTTCCTTAACACTGGCTCCTGAACATGGTTTTCTCCAATGGGTTTTCTGAACACGGTTCACCTCCTCTTGGTTCTCCTGAAATGGTTCACCCCCATTGGTTTCCTGAAACTGGTTCACACTTCTTGGTTATCATGAACTGGGTTCCTGACAGGTTCTTTCACCTTGGTCCCCGTGAAGATAGTTTCCTGAACACTGTTTCTCCTCCCTCTGTCTCCTGAACCTGGTTCACCTCCTGGTTCTCCTGACTATGGTTCTCCTTACTCTGTGTTCTCTTAACATGGTTCTCCTGAACACTGGTTCTCCTTCACTAGTGTTCTATTGAACATGGTTCTCCTGAACACTGGTTCTCCTCCTCTCTCATACTCCTGAGCAGGTTCTCCTCCTCTCTGGTTCACCTAAATACTGGTTCTCCTCCACGCTGGTTCTCCTTAACACTGGTTCACCCCCACTCGTTCTCCTGAACACTGGTCTTCCTCCGCCACCCGTTCACTGTTCAATACAGGTAAATATTCCACTTCTCGTCTCCAGGATATATTTGTCATATTGCTCTACATTTTATGTGAATTAGCAAGTGATTTACGTGCTTTAAAAATGTTTTTCTCCAGATGTTAAAGGCTGTATCAACATTTAACTTCGTTTCACTATTTTCTCAGTGAGGAATGACTTCCGAAATGCCCTGACTTTCCGCCTGTTGGCAAGTGGCTGACACTTTTGTGTGTCGTTGGATGTTGCAGGCAACCTACCTCCAGCAACTCGAAAAGAAATTAGCACACAACGCACTCAGAAAAGGAACGCAACAACAAAAATTAAGACTGGGGATGATATGCGTGTGATAATTTTGAGAAAATGATGTGCACTAATCTATTCCCCACTGTTGGCACACAAAACAAATGCCCGTTATCACCACATCTCAACACGGCATAATGCTTTCACTCCGCTCCTCAACACACCAAAACATGCTCACACTGGTCAACACAACCTACCTACTGAATCACAAACATCAGTACACCCTAACATTCTGTATCACACTACACTTATTAGCACAATGTATGACACCACTCCTCAATTATTTTATTGTATCACACCACATCTCAAGACATACTAGCACACTGTATCGTACCACACCCTGAAACATATCTCCACATCTGAACACTTCGCAGCATACCGGATCACAGTATACATCAACCCACTGAAATAACACGCTGAATCATATCACAATTCAAAACACCCAGCGTAATGGATCGCACCATAATTCAACCCATAACAATTCAATGTAAGACAGCACACCTCAGTACACACACACACACACACACACACACGTGGCGAGGTGTCAGAGTGGGCACCTGTGACCAGCGGGGTCCCACAGGGGTCAGTCCTAGGACCAGTGCTGTTTCTGGTATTTGTGAACGACATGACGGAAGGAATAGACTCTGAAGTGTCCCTGTTTGCAGATGACGTGAAGTTGATGAGAAGAATTCATTCGATCGAAGACAAGGCAAACTACAAAGGATCTGGAGAGGCTGCAGACCTGGTTCAGCAATTGGCTCCTGGAGTTCAACCCCACTAAGTGCAAAGTCATGAAGATTGGGGAGGGGGAAAGGAGACCGCAGACGGAGTACAGTCTAGGGGAGCCAGAGACTACAAACCTCACTCAAGGAAAAAGATCTTGGGGTGAGTATAACACCAGGCACATCTCCTGAAGCGCACATCAACCAAATAACTGCTGCAGCATATGGGCGCCTAGCAAAAATTAAAACAGCATTCCGACATCTTAATAAGGAATCGTTCAGGACCCTGTACACCGTGTACGTTAGGCCCATATTGGAGTATGCGGCACCAGTTTGGAACCCACACCTAGCCAAGCACGTAAAGAAACTAGAGAAAGCACAAAGGTTTGCAAGAAGACTAGTCCCAGAGCTAAGGGGTTTGTCCTACGAGGAGAGGTTAAGGGAAATCGACCTGACGACACTAGAGGACAGGAGAGATAGGGGGGACATGATAACGACAATGAAAATACTGAGAGGGATTGACAAAGTGGACAAAGACAGGATGTTCCAGAGATTGGACACAGCAACAAGGGGACACAGTTGGAAGTTGAAGACACAAATGAATCACAGGGATGTTAGGAAGTATTTCTTAAGCCACACAGTAGTCAGGAAGTAGAATAGTTTGGGTTTGGGAAGCGATGTAGTGGAGGCAGGATCCATACATAGCTTTAAGCAGAGGTATCATAAAGCACACGGTTCAGGGAGAGTGACCTAGTAGCGATCAGTGAAGAGGCGGGGCCAGGAGCTAGGACTCGACCCCTGCAACCTCAACTGGGTGAGTACAACTGGGTGAGCACACACACACACACACACACACACACACACACACACACACACACACACACACATAGCGCAACAATATGCAAGAAAGCTGAGGAGAGGTTTGTACCCAAGGGAAACAGATATAACGAGAAAGCCAGGATGAGCCCTTGGTCACCAAAAGGTGTAGAGAGGCCAAAGCCAAGTGTGCTAGGGAATGGAAGAAGTATAGAAGGCAAAGGACCTAGGAGAATAAGGAAAACAGTCGTAGAACCAGAAATGAATATGCACAGATAAGAAGGGAGGCCCAACGACAATATGAAAATGACAGCAGCGAAAGCCAAGTCCGACCTTAAGCTGTTGTACAGCCACATCAGGAGGAAAACAACAGTCAAGGACCAGGTAATCAGGCTGAGGAAGGAAGGAGGGGAGAACACAAGAAACGACCGCGAAGTATATGTGGAACTCAACATGAGGTTCAAAGAAGTTTCGCAGAGGAGACAGAAGGGACTCTAGAAAGACGGAAAGGTGGGACACACCACCAAGTGTTGGACACAATACATAACGCCTGGAAGAAGATACCTCAGCGCAATACATACCGCCGAGATAGATACCTCAAAGGTGATGGGGCCGTGTAACATCTTTCCATGGGTCCTGAGAGAGGAAGTAGAGGCGCTATGTGCACCATTAACAACAATCTTCAACACATCTATCGAAACAGGGCGACTACCTAAGGTAAAGAAGACAGCAAATGTAGTCCCAATTTTTAAAGATAAACACGTAGCATTAAACTACAGACCAGTGTCATTGACATGTATAGTATGAAAGTCATAGAGAAGATTATCAGGAGAAGAGTGATGGAACACCTAGAAAGGAATCAGCTTATCTACGACAACCAGCACGGTTGCAGGGGCTGGAAATCCTGCGTCACAAACCTACTGGAGATTTATGACAGGGTGACAGCAGTAAGACAAGAGAGAGAGGGGTGGGAGACTGCGTTTTCTTGGATAGTTAGAAGGCGTTTGACACAGTTCTACACAAGAGATTAGTGCAAAAGCTGGAGGACCAGGCAGGTATAACAAGGAAGGCTCTGTAATGGATCAGGGAATACCTGTCAGGAAGACAGCGAGTCATGGTACGTGACGAGGTTTCAGAGGGGGCCCCTGTAACGAGCGGAGTTTCACAGGGGTTAGTCCTTTGAGCAAAGAGGCATGTCCAACCAGGAGAGGTTAAGGTAAATCGACTTGACGACACTGGAAGATAGGAGAGATAGGGGGGATATGATAACAACATATAAAATACTGAGAGGAATCGACAAGGTGGACAGAGACAGGATTTTCCAGAGATGGGACACAGCAACAAGGGGTCACAGTTGGAAGATGAAGACTCAGGTGAACCACAGGAATGTTAGGAAGTATTTCTTCAGCCACAGAGAAATCAGGAAGTGGAATAGTATGGGAAGTGATGTAGTGGAGGCAGGATCCATACATAGCTTTAAGAAGAGGTACGATAAAGCTCATGGAGCAGGAAGAGTGACCTTGTAGCGACCAGTGAAGGGGCGGGGACAGCAGCTGTGACTCGACCCCCTACACCCCCCTACACCCCCCTACACACACACACACCACGATGTAAGATAGACTAAGATTTTAGGAGGTATGTGTTGTATTTCTTTAATAAATTATCTGTTATTGGTCAGGTAAATATATTTACAAGTCGCATATTTGCAGAATTGAGTATAGCCGCTAAAATGCCTCTGTATTTGTTAATTTGTTAATACTTTTAAATCTTCCCTACTTATGCATGCATCGTAAACTCTTATGTTGACGATAAAAAATTTTCAAACACCAAAGGTTAAAATATGGTTTGTTTATTGTAATTATAAGAATTTCAAGGTTTTAATAATGATTGTACAGGACTTGTCGGGGAGAAAGTATCATTGTACAGGACTTGTCGGGGAGAAAGTATCATTGTACAGGACTTGTCGGGGAGAAAGTATCATTGTACAGGACTTGTCGGGGAGAAAGTATCATTGTACAGGACTTGTCGGGGAGAAAGTATCATTGTCTGCATTATTTTAATTTTTATTAAAATTTGTGTTGAGTATTTATGTACATATACTTGCAGGTTTTTGATAATTACAGACATGATTAACGATGATGTTTCAGCCCGCCTTGGACCACTGTCAAACCACATTCACGACACTATCAAGTCACATTCACGACACTGTCAAGTCACATTCACGACACTGTCAAGTCACATTCACGACACTGTCAAGTCACATTCACGACACTGTCAAATCACATTCACGACACTATCAAGTCACATTCACGACACTGTCAAGTCACATTAACGATCACTGTCAAGCCACATTCACGAACTGTCAAATCACATTCACGACACTATCAAGTCACATTCACGACACTGTCAAGTCACATTCACGACACTGTCAAGCCACATTCACGACACTGTCAAATCACATTCACGACACTATCAAGTCACATTCACGACACTGTCAAGTCACATTCACGACACTGTCAAGTCATATTCACGACACTGTCAAGTCACATTCACGACACTGTCAAGTCACATTCACGACACTGTCAAATCATATTCACGACACTGTCAAGTCACATTCACGACACTGTCAAGTCACATTCACGACACTGTCAAGTCACACTCACGACACTGTCAAGTCACATTCACGACACTGTTAAGTCACATTCACGACACTATCAAGTCACATTCACGACACTGTCAAGTCACATTCACGACACTGTCAAGTCACATTCACGACACTGTCAAGTCACATTCACGACACTGTCAAGTCACATTCAGACATTGTAAGTAACATTACAGACACTGTCAGTCACATTCACGACACTGTCAGTCACATTCACGACACTGTCAAGTCACATCACGAAACTGTCAGTCACATTCACGACACTGTTAAGTCATATTCACGACACTGTCAAGTCATATTCACGGACACTGTCAAGTCAATTCACGACACTGTCAAGTCACATTCACGACACTGTCAAGTCTATCACGACACGTCAAGTCACATTAAGAACTGTCAAGTCACATTCACGACACTGTCAGTCACATTCACGACAGTGTCAAGTTACATTCAGCACTGTCAGTCACATCACGAGCTGTCAAATACATTCACGACACTGTCAGTCTATTAGACACTGTCAAGTCACATACGACACTGTCAGTCACATTCACGACATTGTCAATGTCTTTACGACATGTAAGTTCATTCAGGACTGTAAGTCAATTCAAGACATGTCAGTACATTACGACACTGTCAATACTTCAGGACATGTCAAGTCATTCCGACATGTCAAGTCACATTCACGACTTTAAGTCACATTCAGGAATGTCAAGTCGCATTCACGACTGTCAAGTCATTCAACACTGTCAGTCACTTCACGACACTGTCAAGTCACATCGGACTGTAAATCGCTCACGACACTGTAAGTCATATCAAAACACGTAATCGGTTGTGATTGCAGTGATCATGACAACAGACTCGTCTTAGCTTAATAAGTATGTGCAGGTGTTACGGCTACAGTATTGTAACTTATCATTGAAAGTTACAATACTGCATTATTTATTATTATAAATAAGACAAGATTAATTTATTAAAATGTCGAATTTGGGTAATATACAGAATTTGAAAAATACAATTCACATTTCTGTCATAGTAATATTGTTAAGGATTATTTAACATGGATATTATTTTCACGTGAATTTTCAACTAAAAATTCTACTGTTGATTTTGAGAACACTTAGTGTAGCTTAGTTTTTGTTCTATGTTCACCACCTTGAGGAGAGTATGTGACGTCTTGTATTCCATGTATGAGGTGCTCGGGTATTGAACCGTGTTATGCCATCAAAGGACTGTGATTATTAAAGAGTCTTGGTCCTCCTGGTTACGGCAGAACACACTACAATAAATCCTGTGGTGTGTTCTTCCTTGTCAAGGGAAACAGTGGTAAAAATGTGAGGAATGGGATGGATGTATACTTTATCGGGGGATGGAGGAATTCTTGTGTAGTGTAATATGTATACTTTATCAAGGGGGAGGGTATGTCTTGTGTAGTGTAATATGTATACTTTATCAGGGGGAGGGTATGTCTTTTGTGTAGTGTAATATGTATATTTTATCAGGGGGAGGGTATGTCTTTTGTGTGTAGTGTAATATGTATACTTTATCAGGGGGGGAGGGTATGTCTTGTGTAGTGTAAATATGTATACTTTATCAGGGGGGAGGGTATGTCTTGTGTAGTGTAATATGTATACTTTATCAGGGGGGAGGGTATGTCTTGTGTAGTGTAATATGTATACTTTATCAGGGGGGAGGGTATGTCTTTTATGTAGTGTAATATGTATACTTTATCAAGGGAATGTATGTCTTGTGTAGTGTAATATGTATATTTTATCAGGGGGGGGGGCATGTCTTTTATGTAGTGAAATATGTATACTTTATCAAGGGAATGTATGTCTTGTGTAGTGTAATCTTGAAATATAATAATCGTGCAGCTTGCAAGTGATATTTTATTTTTCCATATTTATTATTTACAAAATTCCATTGATATAGATAATATTATTACTTAACCAACCATTCTTAATGTAATTAGTGACGACATAATTTATGATATCAGCATCATGTTGGCTGTTATAATTACCGTAGATTGTTAATCACTGGCCCAGACATAATTTACAGTGGTGGTCGCTTCCAC